>JAFBJS010016492.1:0-69467 GCA_016785265.1 Paraplagusia blochii | reverse complement strand
TGAAAATTCAAGAGGAACCTTCCTGTGCTGCATTTGGGTCCTACTTCGTCTTCCTCGACAGCCTGCCGCTTGACAGACAGACAGACAGACAGACAGACAGACAGTATATATATTAATTTTAGTTGTGTACTGCATATAAAATCTCTTAGAAATGTGGCAAGCATTAAGCTTCAAAGTCTGGCAGAATGAAGAATGATGAAGGTCCCGTGAAGCAACAGTCTACTTTGCCAGTATCCATTTGGAATGTCAAATCCAATACATCACTGCCACAAGGAGCACACGTCTGAGAGTGATGATGAACTGAGAGGGTCAAAGTCATGTCATACTGAAAAAGCCCACCAAAGGGGAAACCTTGCAAGATATTCCTATGTATTCTAATATCCAAGACAATGATTAGTGTAAAGTTACGCAGGTACTGAGCGGCTGCCAAAGACATGGTCTGGTGTTCTCTTACTCTGTAATCAGTTTACCTGGCAAAGCTTGCATGGCTCTAGGATGATCAGAAATGGAGTCAGAACATTCTTCTAGCAGATGTAAGCTATAGATGATGCACAGTTCAACTTAGGAATAAAAAGAACAGGATACAGCCCACGGAATTGGGCGCCACAGATTTGTAGCCACTTCCACAAGCATTGAACCCAGGTCGTCACTGCAAGGTTTGTGGTCAGGGCGTAGGTCAGACCTCGCTGGTCTTTCCCTGCAAAGGAGCGGCCCATGTTTGAAGGGGAAAACTCATAAAAATGTAACTTGGAACCAACTTTGACCTTGCTGAATAGAATCCTGAACTTTGTCTCATGCCAGATTTTACATTTACATTTACAACTCCAAATCAAGCATAAAAAAAACAAATTTAAATACTGGAAACTTTGTTTTTCACTCTAATTATATTCCTATGGTCAAGTTAACAATAATCACCATTCCATATGTCTATGTAGTATCACCAAAAGTCACAGTTTGATCAGTTTCTAATGTTTTTCTTTTAATGTGTAACTTTTTCTGATTTGTGGTGTTTTTGCTCTGGTGTGCCTCAGCACTGCACTGCAATCATCCCGTCTCAGGAAAGATGAGCTCAGCTACTGGCAAGTGGTGCTGTGTTCCTAATGACTTACTGTTTCATTTATTTTACATGTTGTTTTTCACTCTCCATCTTGGTAAAACTGTGAATCACTTTCATGTATTCTTTGCACAAAGCCACAAAGGCGTACAAAACAAAGCTGTGGATCAAGTGGAAATGATTAGAGGCCTCTGAAATTCATTTTTCATGAGGCCCGTTGAGTCAAAAACTCCTGCGAAGAAATAAACAGCTTTAACCGAAAAGCATTTGACAGAAGGTGAAGAAAAGACAGTTGGACAGACAGCAAAACCAAAAGATATACAGACACAATAAATGGTTGATGCTACCGACAGAAGACTTATCGTCCTGTGGCAAACTTTCGTGGTCAAAACTGTGGCTCTAGCCACACATTTTCAGTTATTTTTCCAAGATGTCTTCTTCTTCTACATTTATAGCATTGGCTCAGTAATGGACATCTCAGGTGCACTGTATACTGTATGTGGTTGATAAAACAATGTTTAGCAATAAGAAAATTCAGCTTCTGCTGAGACAAAGAGAGAAAGCGTGGCTGATGCAGAGCGAAGGGAATTATGGGAGCGTTATGGGAAGTTATGGAATGTACTTCTGCCACTTGACTCTTTATGGATCATAAACCAACCGTCTTCTCCATGGATAGAGGGGTCTTATTGTGAAAGAGAAAAATTGTTGGGGGAGAATAAGAAGGTCATGCCAACAGAAATAAAGAAAGACGAGACACAGGCCTCTCTCTAAACAGGCATTTTTTTGGTGAGATGTTTGGTGAGTTTACTTTCAGCCTTCAATCAAATAAGGAACACATGCAGAATAATAGAATGCTGCGAGGTGTATACTCTATCATTTTAAATCCTTCATTGAGCAGTAGTGATATACCAGTAAATGTATTTGTTTCCTTAAATTATGAGTAGACCAGATTATTTTTGTAAAATCATCTCAGGAGCCCTTGTGGTCGGCACATGCTAAATAACGTTAGCATTTGTGTAGCTAACACAATTTCCATTGGGTTGTGTTATTCTTGGAAACCTCTTTGAGCCCTTGGTTTCATCCTAAACCTCTACCTCAAGTACTGGGACACATTAACCAGTCACGGGAACTTACAAAACTACAGGGTAGGTTTTAAAAGCGGTGAGGGGGGGCAAAAGGTAAAGGGTGGAACGGCCAAAAGAGAGACCTGGGAAGTGAACTGTTATTGCAATGGTTACTTCATTTAATCTATGTGGAGTAATACAACTAGACACGATTGAACGCTCTTTACACGATAGGCCATAGATGCGAAAATATGGCATGGGTAAAAATGCTCCACAAATGATGTCACATTTGTGTCAGATTTTACATTTTAAAAGTCTGTCTGTCAGTCGTCTCTGACAGCTTTAAGATGTTTATCATCAAATCTTGGAGCTGTGTTTGGATTCTATGATCAAGTTTCTCAACCCACAAAGAAGAACAATTTAAATAAGGGAAACATGCAAACATTGCAATTTGGCCATAATTACATGGACGTATTATAAAACTAAATGAAATTTCTGCCCAAATTCTCTGAGGAAGTCAAAAAAATTAGGCTTAAGGATTATTTTTAGACTTACATGAAGGATCTGTAGAGAAAATTTGCGTAAGAGTGTTAACTCTTAAACTGTCACAGAAGCATTGGGTTGTCTAAACCAGATGTGGGCAAACTTTTTGACCCACAGGCCACAATTTGTCCTAAAATTGGACACAGGGGCTGAGTCAGGAAAGATGTAGCCATTTTCTGATCTATGATGAATGACTTGTATAAAGCCTAAATTTACATTATCTACTGGGGAAATGCAGGTATTGCATGGAAAAGACAGAAGTATTATAATAATATATATCAATTATTTAATTTGGACAAGACTGGCAGGCCGCAGTAAAAAGCTCAACGGGCAGCATCCGGCCCCGGGCCTTAGTTTGTCTTGTCAAGACCTGTTAGAGAGGGTCATTTTCCATATTTCATATAAATAGGATTTAATAGTTTTCCTGTGTAGTTTAATAATTCAGGTTTTACTGATAGACATTAGATTTGTATTAATTTCCTGTGAAATTTTAGGTTGAATCTTATGTCAACCCTTATTATAAAATAATTAATCAGGGAAGTGTCTTTACTTTAAGATACATGTTATATTATTGTTGACTCTTCTATTCTATTTTATTTGTATCTAACTTAGAATCTTTTGAGACACATTTTCTAAACACAAAAAAACATGGAGAAATATTAAAGTAATTCTGATTTCCAAATTGCATTGGGAAGGTAAAGAAACAATAAAAAAATAATATTATAAAACAAATAGTCAAAACCATATTTTAGTAGGAGATTGGCACATTGTTCACCTTCTATTAAAATAAGTAGTAAAAGCAGAGAGCAGTGCATTGACCCCATACAGTGCCTCAAGAGAGAGATTAAATGTGGGGCTTTAAGGATTTATTAGTTCTGTTTGATCAGCATAGTGGGCCATAAATAATACATTAGGTTCCACATGAAACCTATTCAAGGTCTAAACTTGTACTTTGGACCAGACCTTAAAACTGTAAACGCTACAAGAAGAGGTAGAAAATCTATATTAAACTATACTCTTTGTTTCAGACAATGTAAAATCATGTGAATACAATTCACAGAAAATTGATTCTGTGAATTGCAAATTGTGAATTTCTGTGAATTCTGTGATTTTTATCTCTGAGGTTTCACTTCACGCAACAGTTGGAGACGACAAGTTGAAGAGTGAAGCAGCGGTGGGAAAGTTTGCACTGAGACCATTATGGGGACAAATTGGCTGAACGTCTTAGTGGAGGCTGTGCTAAAGACTGCACATGCAGTTAAATATACCATTTAGTGGCAACTGCTGACAGGCTGTTGTGGTGACGAGAGGAGCGATGCACAAGGGGTGTTTGGGTCAACACGAAATGTGGTAGAAACAGCAATCATTGCACCAAAGGCAGTGAACGGAGCTGATTAAAGGTGTAATAATTAGGGTTACATGAATATATGGTGACGTTCCTGGTGAAGTCACGACTTTTCATCCTTGTGAGTGTGTGTACGTAACTGTACTTGTGACTCTCTGTTAGATATAAGCCACACGCAAAATATCTGCCTGGCATAAGTTGGGACAGATGTTTTAATCCAAACCAGTGCTTATTTCAAAGCAGCCTGGTGCGGACCAAACTTTTGAACTTTCAGATGCCCCACATCACAATGTTTTGAACAAGCAAGGCAGTAATTTGACCCAGATTTTCCAAGGTTATTGCCGTTATTCTTAGTCATAAAATATCATATTACTGTTTGTTTTCTTGGTTTGGGGTTTTTTGTCCGTTTTTTTTTTTTCTTAAACATGTGGCTGCAGAATTGAAAAACAACCTATTTTACAGAGGTGGAAAAAAAGTTTTTGGGACACCCCATTAGATCTTCTGCCAATGGAAGATGAGATGCTTGATTTATTTATATTATTAAGTTTTGAACAAATTATTAAGTCATGATAACAAAAATGTTGAAAAATGAAATATTGAAACTTCAAAGAATTTAGTGTTGTTAGTTTTTCTAAACAAGAAATTTGAAAATATTATACAGTTATATGATTTATAAAGAAATATTAACTCAATATTTCATGATAATATTTAAGATAAACAGAAAAACTTGGACATTTTCAGGGTCATGTTTCAAGCACTGTACATGCTTTCAAAGAGGAAAATGTTTGGACGTTTGTGTATTGGAAATATATATAAATATATTTATATATATATATATGAATATATATTTATAAATATTTAAACAGTATTTCTACTATATATGTATATATATACATTATTATGTCATTGTTAAATTATGTGAAAGGTAACAATATTTTGTGGTAAGAAAAAATTAATTTTAGAAATGAATACTTCCTAATATTCTATTTTATCAGGCAATAACTAAAGAATTTAGAGATTCTTCATATTCCTGTAGTTATGCTTCCATATTTTCCCTTGGAATCGGTGTTAGTGTTGAATGAACAAACAGCAGGACGTCTTGTGCTGATTGGATGTGAACAGGTAAAGTGTTTCTGCCAGAGTCGCTGTAACTGCATCTGTTCAAAGTGAAAACAGTTGCCACTGTTGCTCAGTGTCTTCGCTTTGACTGATTGGATGTGACGATTGTTTCCACTCCTCGCTGTTGCCCACAGGTATCCAAAGCCTTGGACTTTTCCAGTTTACTTTAACCCGACGTCATCTTGTTTTCTATTCAGCTATCGCCAATTACCGTCCCAACGGTCTCTCCACAAATCTCCACGCTTCGTAACGATGTCCAAATGGCTCAAACTAACTGCAACAAACTATCATTTTCTCCCCTTTGAGGTCACGTTTTAGACTCGAAATATGAAGTTGGAGCATATTTAGTGATGGAAACCACCAGAAGTGCTAAAAATACCTCTGCCAGTCTGGTAGCCACGAGGCTCCATCATACACTCATTACCACACGACCTGAGGTTGGGAGGGGAGGAGAGAGGAGGGGATGTGGTCAGGGGGGAGCGAGAGAGAGAAAGAGAGAGAGGCATATCGTGTGTGTGTGTGTGTGTGTGTGTGTGTGTGTGTGTGTGTGTGTGTGTGTATCTGTCTGTCTACATCTGTACAGAGTCAAGAATGGTTGTGGTCAGATACATTAGTATTATATGATATTTCCTATGGTCTCCTGGCATTTCTGAATGATGGCACATACTGCAGCCCACTGGGCTATTATTGAAATATTACATCACATCATTTCTGAGGAATTTGTTTGGCTGGACAAATGTCTCTTTTTATATGGCCCCCCTCCCCAGCCTTTCTCCTCTCTCTTCTCCCTTTCTCCCCTTTGTCTTCCACTCTGCCAGCCACCTTGCTTCCTCTTCTGCTCCTGTCACTGATTTATTCCCTGGTTTCTCTAAATCCGACCGACCGTCCGTCTGTCTGCTGCTCTCTGTTCCAGCTGCCGAGTCCCTCCTGGACCATCAATCCTTCTCCTCAAACCAAGCCTGGCCCTTGTTCAGCACATGGATGGGAGCACACACGTACACTGACATGTGTGCGCACGTACAGTATATATATCCACACACATGTACAAACACAAAGCCAGGTGCAAACACATACACAAAGTATATGGAGAAAACACAAAATGCTTCAACCTGATACTGCTGTTAGAACTGTAGATAGAACATCCAGGAATGATTAAAACATGGTGACTACACAGTGTGACTCCAAAAATCTAGTATTTTTCGTGTCTATATAAAAGGTGAAATTAAAATAGTTTATTGCTACATTTGCATCAACAAGAATAAATCATCCATCCATTATCATCTATTTATCCGTGACTGGGACTCAGGGGCAGCAGTCGGGACCACTACCCATATCCCTCTGCAATAGACCGCCCACCATGAGCCTCCCTGATGCGGGCGAACCCGCTGGAAGTCATCTAGTGCCCTAACCATAATTTGATCTTGCCTAGCAGGTGAATCCTGGAGTTCTACACTAATGACTGAGAGACCACCTCTAGGTCAAAGCACTGAAAGAACCAAACAAACATGGTCAAAATGGTTAAAATCACCTAAATGAATCAGACACCTAATTAAGAACATCAATATCAGTCCAAATATCACTGAAGAAATTATGTCGGGCACAAAGTAAAAGATTGTAAAAGTAAAAATTTCACTTTTTTTCTTACAATGTTAAATAACAATTTACTTTGAAATATTAGTTTTGATTTATATGGCATTTTATTCAATAGCCAGCACATCTCCTATTAGAACAGCCAAAACCAACACAAGGTAAGTCCAAACACTAGTTCCAAGTAAACCACAGAGCACGTCTTAATCCCAATCCTAAAAAAATCCTGAAAAAACCTCATATTCATTCATCCTGTCTGGGATTTTGTCCACCTGAAAACCTCTTGAAATAAGAATGTCAGAACTGTTCTTAAAGAATAAACTAGTTGAAGAAATCACAGGATAGAGGTTTATGATTAGTCAGGATTGATATTAACAAGGCTCACAATATGCTGCAATGTGATTTGAGTGGTCTGCGACCTGTCAACGGACTTGCATAAGAAGATGAATGAATGATATTAAGTACTATTACAACATTTAACAATTATGACAAATAACAGCAGGTAAAGGTGTTTTATTTTTGACTCATCCAAATGATGCAAGATTTTGCGACTTAAAGTTGGTGGATTTTTGTTAAGATACTGTACACCCTAAGTATTGCTTTAAAGACTTGTTGAAGCTGTTGTTTCCAATTACAGTGATCATTGGTTTACAATCCTTCCTGGCAAACCCTAGAGTCACTTACTGCCTCACCATTGACAATGCAGGTCCTAATAACCTCCCCTAATAACAAAAATGTATTGACTAGATTAGTGATTAGATGGACTTTGGTGTTATTTAATGAACAGCAATTTGACAAATAATCAGATTATTATGTTAATTTTGACAATCCTTATCAAAATGAACAAATTTTCCTCATTAAATGGCTTCTTTGTTTAATATCATTCCTGTAGTCATGGTCGACAGTAAACCTAAATGGTCTTAACATTTCTGGACTTCACATTAGCTTTTTGGAACTAATTCCCATTTTAAGCCTTGTTACTGATGGTGTATAAGTGACAGGCAGCTACACGAGTGGTCCAGGTCTGAATCCACACACCAACACATCAACTTCAGACAAACCAGAACAGATCGAGCAGGGGCGTGTGTGGGCTGGAGGTGATGGAAGGCAGGTGGGGTTCCACATATATGTAAGGGGAAGTGGACTCAAGATCCATGACCAGAATGGCACGGTACTGTATTCACCCATAAAATCAGTTTCTCTGCTGAACATGCTGTAGATCACCTGGAGCGGCCGGAAGGAAGAATCCTCACTGTGTCAGTACAGTTAATGTTCAGCAGCGCACGGGGAGGACGCAGGGAGGAAGCAGAGACGTGAACTCCTCCGTGATTTAATACTCAGAAAGAAAGAAGCCTCAAATTTATATTCCCTTCACACTGGTCGTAAGAAATGATTCCGCTTTTGTTCTGCCTTGCACGCCTGCCTGCTGCACGTACAGCATTTTGAGAAATACTCTTGATGAATCCTGAAGTTTGGTTTACAAGTACAGGTTTGTCAGTAGCCTGGCCACATTCTCCTACTAGAAGTGTCGACTTATTGAAGCTAGACATGCAAACAGCCAAGTATTGAGTCAAAAATCACACACTGTGCTCCATATAGTTTGCAGTGCGTGTCAAAGAGCACAGTGCAGCCAAAAGGCAAACACATGACATCAGAATACGGAGACATATACACAGACATACAGAATACAACACTGAGAGATGAAGTGCGAGACAGGCAGCCAAGGAAAGACAGTCCAAATAAATAGACTGAAATTAAGTGAAAGAGAGGAGAAGGTCGGAGACGGGGGGTGGAGAGGCATGAAAAAGACTCTGAGAATAGTGAGAAAAATAGAAGATGGAGGATATTCATTGAGTATTTTTCACTGGTGACCGGTGTCTGCACATTTGTTTTCATAATGCACTTAGCAGCCCTATATTTTTTACATGGATGATGCAAAAGTGACGAAGGAGTAGGAAAGAAGAGGAGTGAAGGAGGGAAGGTCACAAACAGACCTGGGTGTTGATGTGAGGAGGTGAGAGAACAGGGAGGGGAGGATGAGTAAAGTTGAGGTTTAATATTTTATAACAGATTGTGTTGGTAGTGAAAGACAAGAGGGACAAGTATACAGAGAGGAGCAGTATAGACGAGGTGAGGAGACAGAGGAGACGGACAGAGGACAGAGAGGACAGGACACGACAGGAGCAGCTGTTGAAACAATTGACTGTATGTAAGAAATGGATCAGGTCCTAAAAGTCTTGAATGGGATACCAGAAAGAAGGTCTCAACACAAAGTGAACTGATAATTGAAATCAGAATAGTCAATGAAAATGTAGGTCAATATCTAAGATGATTAATAGACAGATGCAAGATAGATAGATAGGTAGGTAGGCAGGTAGGTAAATAGATTCATAGATAGAAGTTTATAACTCTTTATCTAATCTAAACTAAATCTAATCTAATTTTCCAAATCCCCAGTTCAGAATTGACTATGTGTTCTACTTTCTCAGAAATATTTTTGATTCCCCTGAATTTGTGGAAATATTTTGTTTCCAGATTGTTCCAACGCTTTGTCTCTTTGTCTTCAAGCAGCCGTCCAACATAGCAGTCATCTTAATACCGATGATCGATCACCACTAGGGATTGAAAAGACAACCAGGACACTGACCACTCTCCTTTATGTCACCTCCTAACATCCAAAAAAATGGATGTTAGGAGGTTTTCTCAGCACAGAAAGGTAAGAAAGCAAGGCTGCAATAACATTTATCATTTAATGTTTTGCTACAGAACGGTTATATTATACTGCTTTGTTTTCATCTGGAACAAAACTAAGTTTCCTTTCTTTAAATTAGATACAGAAGAAGCTGAAATGTATTTTTTTTTTAATCCTTGCCGGGCAGACGCTGTCTTTTAACCAATTTTTGTTTCAGAATTCATCCTTGGAGCAAAATGAACTTCCTTTGGTGGTTGGCTTATGGAAAAAAAAATCGAGGAATACATTTTTACAATATTCCCAAGTCTACGGACTTGGTTACCGCTCCATATGCAACGTGTCGTTGCTCGCAATATTTTTTTTTTTTCACAATGTAGGAAAATACACAAGGTGAAGACTCCAAGGCGCTGGATGAAGTCATTGCTTTTAGCAAAAGTGATTTACAGAAGCGAAAAGGACTTTGAGCATGTGAGGTTGTACACATACGTTTATGTTGTTTTGTCACTTATTTTACATTATGTTGTGTTTCTATGTCCACAGTCAATAGTAGTGCTAAATAATTGCTGGAGAGTGGAGAATATTTTATCGAAAAATACTACGGTGAAGAAAAGATTGTGTCTGTCAATTTTTTTCTGACATGTATAAAATTCCCATTTCTGGCTTCTGTCTCTTCATCTGTTAGTAATGTTAGTTTTGGATGCAGTGCTAATATGACAAGAAACACAGCTGAATGGATTCCACCAAGTGTATTTGGAATTGCGAGCTAGTCGTCAGTTTCTATCTAAAACTAGCTTCTACATAAAAACAGTGCCATTATCTATTCTGGTAGGAGTTTGCTCATCGCTTCCTCTCTCTCTCTCTCTCTCTCCCTCCATCTCTCCTCTTTCCCTCTCTGTGCCTCTCTCTACCTCACACTCTGCTCCTCCAAGAACGTTCCCTCATCCCTCCAGAGACCCACCTGATGTTTCTGACAGAAGGTGAACAGTGGAGAAGAGACACGTTGTACTCTCAGGAAGAATGTCCTATTAAAGCTGCCATACCACATCTTAAACACACGCTCTCTTACACACACACATACAAACTCATCAGATTTCACTCTCTCTGAACCGTTGCTTGTCTCTCGACTTGGTTCATACCTTGAAACATCACCTTGATTTTCACCCAAACCACTATGTGAATGAACTCTTGCTCCTGTGTTGCACACAAACCACAGTCAGTGGTTGAATCTACCTGCAGATGCAAAACAGCGCCTGGTAAACCAGTTAGATGTTGTGCATATACTAAAATAAACAGCACAGTTACCACATGTGCACAAGAGTGTCTGGATTTATTATTAGCACAACTTCTGACAAGAAAAGAAAAGGTATTAATAATTTTAATAATTTTGCACCTCTTTTATCACTTTTTAAAAGATATCTTGTCAAATTGCTGCATGTTTGCCAGTCAATGGCTAGATAGATAGATAGATAGATAGATAGATAGATAGATAGATAGATAGATAGATAGATAGATAGAACTTTATTAATCCCTCAGGAGTATCCCTCGGGAAATTAAGGAAGTTATGACACAATTTAGGCGTTTTGTAACATTCTGCACCAGTGTTCTCCAACCTTTTTTGCGCCACAAACCGGTTAAATGTCTGGGACAATTTACACCGACTGGTCGTGTTATGGCAGATAAATAACCCATAAACAAAATCAAATTTCTGGTGTTTTGAAATATTTTCCAACTTCCAAATCTTCCTACACAAATTACTGTGCATGGGCACAACACGGATTTCTCAAGTGCACCTAGCCTATAACTTTCTGCTACAAGACAGGTATAGAATTTTGAATCTTATATCAATGACTCGGCATCAGTTTGAGTTTATGCATGCGTATCAACATACATATAATATAATATATTGATATTGTGTATACATACTGTAGCACCGTCCAAAACACATCTAGTGGGTGCAGCACCCACAAGAAGTCCCACAGTATAGGGCAGTGTGATTTGTGTGACAGTCGTGGAGACTGATGCACCTGAGATATGGTAATAGATATGCGACTGAGAATGAATGAATGAATATTATATATTATATGTGTGTGTGTGTGTGTGTGTATGTGTGTTCGCCTTGGTATTCCCTGCCTTCTAATTTACTCTTAATCTGATCTGAGTGGTTGAAGAAAAGGTAAATTTGAATAAAAAAAAAAGATGAAACAATTTTTCAGAGTTTACACTGACCCCCACATGGCTGGGTTTTCTTTTCAGCCAACTTTGAGTCTCCTTTAATTCCAGTGAACATCAGTTAAGTTCATTGGTGGGTTTTGCTGCTTTAGACTTAGACTGCTGCCTCTAGGATTACATACACAAAAAAATAAAATATTATTGCATTATCCAAGGACGTGATATTATGTTTTGCTGTTTTTACTATTTCAGCAGTATTCTTTTGTGGAAGGGTTTGAATGAGTGACAGAATTTCTGACCAGTCGAGAATGATCATGAAGTGCTTTTGACAGAGAAAGTGGAATGTGATTTCTTGGACAAAAAGCCCAAGTCTAAATCACTGCTGTTGTATCTTTGGCCGCTTTGTTTCCTGTGTAAATCACATATTATCTGCCTGTTACATTTAAATGAAAGATCCCCTCCTTCATTGTTCTAATCACAACATCCATCGCAACGACAGCTCACTGGAATCTGACAACAGTAGTATTTCACAACATCAGTATCAGTTTTCGCAGAAAAGCGAAGCCAGAACTCAAACAATTAGAGTCCTGCTCACTGTTAAGGCTGATTGTGGAGGCTTTTTATTTTATCTTAAAAATCGTTCCACAGAGCCGGTTTATTTTTTGAAGAATCTGCCTGTTGCAGTTTGAGGATTTGAGATCAGATTAACAGACATTTCACTGGCTCCAAAGTAAACAAATCTTTGTTGTGATGAGGTGACACTTCCAGTCTCTCAGGGGCAGGCCAACAAAAAAACATGGCAGAGCAGGAGAAACAGAAGAGAAAGTAAAAGATAAATATTGTGTCTCTGAGGATGGGTTTTCTAGGATTTTTAAAAATCTGGGTGGTTTCTTATCAAAAAACTAATGTAAATATTAATGTTTGAACTGAGCTACGCTTGTGCTGTTGCTGTAAATGTTTCATATAAGCAGAGCCAAAGCAAATAGAAATGCAATGAAATGTTAATTTAAAACAACAACAGCCTGTAAAGCCCTTGGCATCGTCATCTGACGACACACTACAAAAATAGAAAAGTTTAATTTGTCTGCATGCCTCAGAATGAAGTTGAATCCCTAATGAGAGATTTTATTTCATAGTTTTTAATAAGTAATTCAATTTGTAATAAGGTATGAAAACAGACTTTCCAGAGGAATTTGGACCTCAGCGCGGTCTACGTTTGCAGAACTTGCAGCCACAAATGTGGCATTAGAAGTGTAAATAATATTTCTTTTATATTTTCATACTGAGCAAGTTCTTTAATGTCCTGTTCTACCTGGCCAAGGTTCATAAAGTTTGTTATATTTTTAGAAGTTTTAACCATTCTTTCATTCTATTGGCTTGGGTGTAGAGGTTGAAAACTCTATCCTTAAGGCTGGGTGGGATTCTTTTAAGCAATCATTTCCTCAGCAATTTTAATTCAGAACATATTATATATACAGTAAATATTAAAACATATATTTTCTTACCCAACATAAAATTCCATTTCCTTTACCTTATCATAACAGCTGTTCCTAATTTTTAGGGTTTCTTTTTTTTGTTCACAGGGCAAACTCCTGGTTCTTTTTCATTTTCTTTATTATAGCCATAATTAATCTACTAGCAATTAAAGAAAGACTTTGATAAGACTTGTTTGTGGCCCTTAAATGGGACAAATAATCTGCTCTAAACGGCAATCACTTTGCAATTTACGAAAACCAGGTGGATATTTTATTCTCTGGTTTATTGTGAACTTCCTGAAGAGAGCAAGGGTTGATGCCCCCATCAGGATAATCCAGGGACAGGTAATAAAGGTACTTCAAGTTCAGTTTTGCCTTGCCAGTTTTTAAAAACTGTCTGAAAAGATGGGTTCGCCCTAGTTGCCCACAGCAAAGTACTGTATCCCAAACTTAATTAGCAGCTGGTGGATGCGAACCCGTAGCCCTCCTGAACCAAGTCCAATTTCCTTAAATGTGTCCCTACCTTTTTTTTAACAAATCTACTATTTGTAAGATTCTATAGTAAGTTTCCTCACAATTGGTGAAATATGATACTCAAGCGTTTGGGGCAAAACTTACTTACAAAGGGAGAAACTTTCTGAAAACACAGCAGAAACAGAGTAGGCACATGTGCTGTCATGGGTTTAAACCAGACAAGGATGACTTTAGTGTATTTCTTTCCAGTTGTTGCTTTTATTTTCCACTGTATACATATTAAAAGTCAGATATGCCATAAAAAATAATTGTCATAATGAATGTTTTAACTTTGGCTGAGAACCTGGCGCTGCAGGCTCTGGGTCTAGACTTGTGGTTTACTGATGCTAAGCAGCTCTTGGCATGGGTGTTTCCCTGAGATTAGTGCCCCCTTTAAACACTTATAATTCACAGCCTATGAAAATATTATCAGAGAGGGCCAGCTCTTTGCCTGAGGGGGTCAGGAGGCGGTTGTAAAGGTACCATGGGTTCAGCGTGTTGAACTGTTGACGCACACGGCATTAGGCTTGCCCTAAATCACTTGCTGTGAGTCCAGAAAGTGGAGAAATGTGACACAGGATGGACACGTATGTGTGTAGAGTAATGCAAATGTGTAAATTAGGGCATAATTCCCTGGCTATTAAAAGACTGACATAACTAGAACATGTGGAAATTATTTGGAAAGTCTGAATTATTTTGACAAATGATTTGTTTTTTCAGTGTTCCGTATGATGGAAATCTTGATTTCTCATATGTTCACGTCTGCACGGACACAGACCTGCACACCCACACAACTCTCCTCAAACCCAAATTTCCTGTTAAGTTACTGCAGTAGGTGCATATGAAAGATTTGTCATTTGGCTAGCGGCTCATTTCAGCCAACAGTTTACATAAGGAGGTTTAACTATATCAATAAATACTTTGTTCCGCTTCACAGGTGCTTTCTGTTTTCATGGTATAATTATGACTTTTAGCTGACAGCAATAGAGAAAATGTATTTTTTAAAAAGTCTAAATATTATGTTCACACATTGGACAGAGAAAGGGGGGAGTGGGGCTTAACCAAGATTTTCATTTAAATATAACCTGCCAGAAACAGTAATGCTACAGAATGGAATAATATTTCTTTCTCTTTTATATACAAAATTATACAATATTTGGATTTATTTTTCATTAACATAGCAATACCTTTTTCCTTTAATTGTATTATTCAACCCATACCTCATGACGAGTATGCTATCTCTAACATAATGGTATAGTTACCATTGCAAATTATTATTACAATATCATTATTGTAAGTTATTAATTGTTCAAAATATTGCTGCGTTTGTGTCTTTAGATTTTACTTTTAGTTGTTTCTAACTTGGAAAAACCGAATAGCAAATGAATAATTAACAGAAATACGCACTTCGTGGTTCGCCTGCATCAGAGGAACGCTGCTCAATTGCGCTATCTGCTGCAAAGAAGGAGGAAGTGCATGTCCAATGTCCTTAATTATTGGTTCGAGTCGCTAAGACGTGTGTGAACTGAGATAAATTATGTGTAAAAAATAATTAATAAAACCTAAAATGGTTTGAGGGGACAGTGGTGGCCAAGTGTTTAAGGAACCAGACTGGGGTCCGCAAGATTTCAGGCTTTAATCCACCAGCTGCCACGTGACCACTGAGGTACTCTGACCATGGCACCCTCAAAACTTCCCACGGTTCACTTTGGGGATGGGTTAGTTCATCATGTGCATCTCAATGACGAGGAGTTAAATTTCCTCCCTTCCTTTTCTTCAGTCGTTATTGGTAATAATATGATAATATGATGATGATAATAATAATATAAATTTATGGTATAATTTGGCGTGCCAGATTAAAATTTCAAAAGTGCCACATCAGCCCCCCAGGTCTGAGCAATAGATGGTGCCTCAATGCCAAACGTATAATCTCTTGAATTCGACAATGGTTCAGTGTAGTTCCCTGACATTTTACAGAGAAAAATTATCAAAGGTTACAGCAAATGCTATACTGATGGGTCAAATCAGTTATTGACGTTAATAGTTCATGTCATAATGCAACTTTCAGCTACATAACTCTTTCTAAAGATAACATAAATATATGGTTTGATAATCGCCAAAAAAATGTTCCATGTCTGCATTTTACATTATTTTTTTAAATATATTTTTGTTGTCTAAATATGATTGACTGCTGCTGTGTGATAGTAGAGCCCATGGATGAAAATATCTAATGTGTATACATTTAAAATGTATTCACTGTACTACCTTTCATTTTCTCTCATGCGGTAGTGTGCATGCAATATAATATTAAATCCACTAGAGGGCACTACAGTTTAACTTCATCAGATCTGGATTGAAGTTCAGGTTAAGTATTATTCAAAAAGGGTTTAGTTGTAAGCAACTGGAGTTTTTCTAGGAGTTAAATAGACGTTTCATCCCCCAACAAGGGAACTTCACCAGTTTCTGGAGGAATGGAGAGGAATGAAAGTTATAATAGTTATTAGTAGTTATTGATAAAGAACTGGAGCAATTTTGGTTCACTATCAGGAATACCGTGGATATGGTATACTAATATGAAAATAAATTCTTTAATTAAACTCCTATGGGCTGTTTTTGTTGTTGTCAATATTTTGTCCAGTTGTGGACTGCACTATTTTTGCATTTACGTAATACGTTTAAGTTCCTCTAACACTGTCACTGACTGTATGGGTGGTGTTTGATAGAAATTAATTTAGGCCAATAATGACTTTCTAAGTGTGACACCACAACAGGATTTGTGCCATTTCTTCAGGATTTTCTTTTTAATGTACATAAATTGGACAACTTTGATGATAAACCAAGATGATGCAGAAATGTAATGTTTGGGCTCTATTTGTTTATTTATTATAATGTTTTTTTTTTAATTGTTGTTTATTATTTATTTTATTTGAAATTCCGGTATTTATTTCAATCCAGTGCTATTGCTTCTGATACTCTATATTAATGACAATAGCTAAGTTTAAATCTTAGTCATTGCCTAATGACCTGACTCTTAGTCCCACTGTGGTTTGGTTTGGGCAACAAAATGACTGTTTAGTTGAGTTTTAGGGGGAGGTTTCTGCTTTTTACCCTGGAACGGGTGCTGCAGTCACTGCAACACGGGGATTTTCCTCTTGCACAGCAGTGCACAGCCCTCTGTCACGTACACCACTGACACACGGTGTGAGGGGAGAAGGGAGGAGGAGAGCATGGAGGACAGAAGGAAAGACAGGGAGAGGGAGCAAAGGCACAGGAGAAGAAAAAAACGCAATCTAATGTTGGTCTTCTTGATGACAGAAATGGTGTTGAATTGTTGATATTAGTGCTGTTTCTACAGTACTGTGTGGACAGGGAAACCATATGGGCGTGACTGGTTAGCTCATGTAACTTACGTAAGCTAGCTTATGTAACATGGTTGCATCTATCCATCATTCGCTCTGTACACACAAATACACAAACACTCACACACTGAATTAAAAGAAACTCGATCTTAAACACTGAATAGGAGGCCTGACAATTGAACATTTGCATGCATGAAGCAGCCCCTACCAGAACACGTGGGCAAAATCTTGAATTGGGGGCTACAATGACAATGGAAGATTTGACTGAAGATAAATTACATATAAAAGCAATGCATAAATGTTAAGATGCTAAAATGCTTTCTGGCATGTTGTGTGGGCCAAATTATAAATACCAAATGGGCTACATCTGGACCCCAGGCCATAGTTTGCTGAAGCCTGTACTAGAACAACAACAGTGTCTACTACTACTGTAGGAATTATCTGTTTTTTGTGTGTATGGTGGGAAGTGTTCATGATTCATCACTTATTTCACATCACTTCCTCCCTGGCATCCGGCCAATATTCCAGGCTACATTCTCTATGTCCTCTGTGAGGAGTGTGTCACTCAGTTCATTTTGTATACTCATGAATTTGTGAGGGAAGTCCAAACATGTTTTGCTTAACTATACGTCTGTGAACAGTATAAACTGCACAAGATATTGCAATTAGACAGTTAGACACAGTTATAACCTTGAATAAAACAATATTACAAACTATAATTTTGTAAGTATTGATGGTGTGGCTGTTATTTTTTCATGTTTTGGACTGAGACTTTTGCCATACAGATATTTTAACCAAGAAATAGGGAAACATTTCACATACTTCTGTGCCACATGTAGCAATCACCTTACTTACAAAACCAGATAAGAATTTCTGTTCTTTTCCAATCATTTGTCTTTATATTCAGAATGGATCACATAACAGGAGTGGGGACCATTTGCCATGAAGACTATAGCCAACTCTTGACATAGGCCACAAAGGTGCGCATGCTTTATCTAAAAAATATAGTTTCTCAAGTTTTGACCTGGCTCTGAACTTGGTCTGCACCATGCACTGTGGATACTGTGACTTTGTTATTCTCTTCACTGTGACATTAGTCTGTTTTGTAATGTTTATAGATGTTACTAGATTCAAATTGTTGAGGCGGTCAGGGATTTCTAAATTTGTGCAATATTTGAATATCGCCTCTGGTATTATTCAATGTTATAGTACATTTTATTGTTATTTATTTAATGTTATATATTATAGGTGTCAAACTCAGGCTCAGGGACCAGATCTGGCCCGCAGTGTAATTATATTTGGCACACAAGATCATATCAAATATCTACTAGAGTTGGCCCACCAGTATAAATCTCCTGGTGGGATTTTTGTTTTTTATTGATACATGGTTTTATTAGCATATATTAGCAATATTAGCATATATCTTGTTGTTGTTGGTCTGTAAAAAAACATTCAAAGATCTAGATCTTTCTCATGTGTTGATACTATTAAGTGGCTGTTACATATTTAATGTTCTAAAATCAAGATTCATTCAGGGGTGAGACTTAAAGTTAGGCAAGTTAGGCAGTTTCTTGGGGCTGCGACCACAAGGAGGCCTGGGCAAAATTTTATTTTCTGTTGGCACTGAAAGATTGGGGCCCCCACCAATATCTTGCTAGGAGGCCCAGGAGACCCTAGCACCACCCCATGCATTTATTATCTGTAGAAGGGGAAATATTCACAGTTTATTTTTCAATTAATATTCAGTCTGCCCTGTGACTTCATGACAGTTTTTAAATGTGGCCCACTGTGAAATCGAGTTAGACACCCCAGTTATATATGGTACAAACTGGGGAACGCCACTTATAATACCACCCAGAAAACCAAACTATCTACAGCAGGGTCTGATGCAAACGAAAACAACACTCAATAACATCCAAAGAAAGGCAGGGATAGTCGCTTCTAACTTCTACTGTATGTCTAAACAACAGACATGAAGAGAATAACCAGACGATAACCGACCTCTGGTTTCAGACGCCATCACTCTGACTAGACCGTGATCAGCCACACGTTCGGAATGGATTACTGCTGCAAAGGATGGTGTGACGTCACGCCGCAAGAGGCACGTGTTCAGTATAAATCCGGAAGACGGCGCTGTGGACTGCGCACACAGACTTCAGAAAGCATCAGCCTTGTGGTAAGTAGCAGTCAGCACTCAGGCTTACAGTCGATAATTTTTCTCTTTTTTACTTAGGTCGTACAAACCGGTGACTTTGGTTTGTGTATTCCTTGAACTGATGCTCTGTATGTGTACATTGCCACATTGTGTTACCTAGACGAGGAGGTGTCATGTTACAGTCATTCAAATATCCTATTGAAGCTGCTGACACTTAGACAAACTGAGCAAAAGAACCAGTAATTCCTGGGTCTGTGAGGCTGAACAATTCCTCCAAAATAGTTATGTACCCACGTAAAAGACATTCAATTTTCTCGTGACGCAGAAAGGAGTCGCTGGGTCTAATAAAATAGTGCCTTCCGCAGGATACAGGCTTACACAGTAATCGAGCAGGAAGAGAGAATCCGAGGATGAGAGGTGATGCGGCCGTGGCCTTGATAGAATTGCCTGTTGTGTAATAACGTTCTCCGTCTTTATTGCATCACTCTATTTGAACGCCACCTAAGCGGGAAAAATACAGTGTTGTGTGATAAATACCCAGATCCTAGACTATAGCTGGTTTTCATTTATTCTATGAAAGTTATGTGAAAATGCATATCGAGCGGGTAACGTGACGTTGAGAGTCTCTTTTGCTGCATCTTTGCGGAAGTAGACGAGACTCCATGTTATGTAACATCGCGCAGGCTCCTATATCATTGCGCAGTAAAATAGCTTCGTAAACCCGTAGCTACGCGGGGAAACTAAATGTGTTATTATGTGTACTAAAAGCAAGCGATGATGGAGGTGCTGCGGTGCCGCCCTGTGGTGTAATGGCGCTTGTGTAACATGGTGAAGAGGACGAGGTGAGACTTCATGCCTCACCTCGTCCTCTACATGAAGTCCGCTGTGGCTACTTGCGCCGTTGCATTTTAAAAGAATGAATGGATGATGCAACCGGGGATGGCGGACGTGATGGTTGTCACCGGCGCGAAAAGCTAGGGCTGCCATCATGAACACGGGCAGAGGAGAGAGGCTGGGATGTATTTGAAGGACAACCTGCGCAGCCATTGAATGGAGGCTCAACAGACCTGTTGATGCGGTTTTTTTAAGACGCTCATGTTGTAACAGTATCACAGCTCAGCCTCACCTCTAACGTAAAGGGCTACTAGCAATATGCCATCACAGAAACACTTAATTAGATACAAAAGTTTAAAAAACGATGTAGGAATTCAATTAAAATATGATCAAAAGAGTGGCCATAAGATAATAGAATAAAAGCAGTGTCAGTGATGCAGCCATCCCTGTTTTTTTCTCTGCTGAAGGTTATCACTCTAGCAAAGGAAGGTCACAGTAGGCCCAAAGCCAATGTAGTACAATGTTACAAATATATTAAGGTGCAGAATTGATGACTGTTTCTGTGGAAGATACAGTCACAGATTTTCAATCTGTCTCTTTATATATTTATGTTTTACATATATAAATTGATAAAAGCTTTTTAACGAAAGTCCCTGTACCATGATTTGACATTTGTTCTTTAAATGGATTTTGTAACTATGCAAGTTCATGGCATGAGTCAGCCAGTTCTCTCACTGCAGCGCTATCAGTAAAATTAAGGAAGAATAAGGAAGCTTTGAATTGTGTATTTTTCATGGAAGTTGTTCTATGATTATTTTTTAAAGGCTAAATAGCTTTTATTACATTAACAATGGATTTGCAGTCAAATAACCTAAAATTAGTTTTTTATGTCAGCAAACCTGCTACCACTTAGCTGTGTTAGGTGCAAACCAATGGGTGATGAGATTAGCAGGATCACATGTAGTAGGCAGCAAAGAGGATGTGTCATTTCAGACTAACAGAGATTACAGTCACGTTAGATTTTTTTTTCTGCCCAGTGATAATGTGTGGTCTCTCAAATGCATATACGTAGAGACTAGTGTTTCCTACATGACTGAATTGCTAAATAAAGACATTTTAGCTCTCCACATATAGTTATTAGTTGGGTATTTATTATAAATAGCTATTTGATCATTGCAGATGGTCTTACAGGATCTGGTAAAAGTGAACAAACATTTCAGTTTTGCTGCCTCCAGAGGTTCATGACTATCAAACACTTCTCTGCAACAACATTAGAGAATTTTGTTTGTTTTACTCACGTGAGCCTGTCTGAGTTTTTAACTTAAAGTGTGTTTTTTTTCCATGCAAAGGTTATAACAAGTGTCCTTCAGGATCATTGCTTGCAGCCAAGTTACAGACCAGCAGCCATCTTGTCCAGGATGTGTGTAATAGAATAGGAACTCCGGAGTGACTCAGCACTGTGTCACAATTTATTGAAAAAGTGGATAAGACATGGACCCTTGGGACCTTGAAACAGTTTTCTCTGCAATTTAGTATTTAATTTTAGATCAGCAATGTCATAAATTAAGACAGAAATGTAAAAAAATATAAATAAAATATATGGGCAGTTTAAAAATTATAAACATGCCAGCTTTGCTTAAAGCTATAGGGTGTGATGTTGTGGTCAGCACTACCTCTGCAGAGTTGTCACATGACTTCTGTCCTCTGCTGGTAGACACACCACCCTTTTAATATACTCATCTTTCTGGGTGTCACGCCAAGGTCATTTAACAAAACTTAACTAATTTATTTAAAATTTAGGATGCAGAATGGCAGGTTTTAAAAGGAATAAAGATAAAATAAAATTGTTCACATAATCTAAAACTGATCATGTTTTAAAGCACCACATGTGTAAAATAATAATGATTAAAAAAACGGTCAAACCTATTTGTTGTTGGGAGTCAAATCCAGCTCAGATAGAGGAAGGCTTATGGTCTCAGTTTCATGCAGCAGTGATTACAGTCCAGACACCAAAGTGACATTTACTCAGGGAAGAGACTATAAAAAGAGAGAGCAAATAAATTGCTGTTGTTAATTACTGTTCTTGCATCCAACTCAAAGTAGGATAAGAGGGATTAGCCAATTTGATAATAAACTGCATTCAATCATTTTATAATTTTAATAATAAGTAATATTATTTTCTTAATTTGACCTTTATATAGTTTCTTCTGTCATACTACCAGTGGAAGCTCATAGTTATTTTCTGGATACTTGCTAAAAGTCTGGTTTGTACCCCTAATGCTGAAATTCTGTTTGTGTGAAATAAAAATGGGTCACCACTCAGGGGGAGGGTAGAACTGTGTGTAATAGTCAGACAAAGGGTGAAGGACATAAAATAGGACATGCATCTTAATGATTTTGGTCATTTAGTAAGGGAAGGTGGTGTTGAAGTTTGTAGGTGACAACATTTCATCAGGATGGATGGTCAAAGAATGATCAGTGATGTACTGTAAGAAGAATATATAAAAACCACTAAAGTATGGACAGATGGTGGTGGTGGGAAGGTAATGACTGCATCTAAGTCATTGGCTTAAAGATTATTCTCCAAAGTTTGTCCAACCAAAAACTCAAGAATGGAAACATAACTGTGATCTTCTTGATCATAGGTCTGAGTGACTGCCTGTTCCTACATTTTAATAAGAGTCATCAGCTTCTGTTAACAACATGCAACCTCTGCACAGCTCAGCACAAAGTCTCCTCTGTGAATTGACCTTATTGAGTATTAGAGCAAAACTTACCAACCGTCAGAAAAGAAAAATATTGAAAGTGTGACTGTATAATTGCTTAGCTAGTTGTGCGTGCAGGCAGTTATTTAGTAAAATGTCCAGTGGATTTCTACATGTCAAAAGCTTGCACATGGGTGTTTATGTGTTAACCAAATAACAAAATGGAGAAGTTAAAAAGGGTGTGATGAAAAGAGAACAGGCAACAACAAACTGCAGTGTTTTGCCTGCCTAGTAGGTAACGGTGGGAACCAGGAAAAAAAAAACAAGAGAGAAATGTGAGAACACAGTAACACTGCTGAGTCTCTTGTTCTTTTGCCGTCGGTGATCACTTACCATGGCAGCAGCTGTACATGCAGTAGCTTCTGCCCTGAATATAAAGTTCTACTAATGCACAAACATTTTGTTCATAGGATTAAAATACATCCCTAAAATACAAGGTCACAGAGTGTTCAGAAAATAGTTGGAAAATTGATGACAGGCTGTTCAATACATTGATTTTGACCAACAGCAACATACTCTTTTCAGCTAGACTAGACAGTTGACCAAAATCTATTTTGATATCAACCATGTGAGAGTGCATGTGGCAGAAGTGGATAGATCATTGTCTCTAATCAGTTTTACTTTACTATTTGATGTACTCCCATAATGCTTTTCAACTAGATTCACAGCTTATGCTCCTGACAGAGATGCACGCATGTGCTGGAATGATTAGTGGATTATAGCACTCCTTAGTCACAACCAACAGGTTTCAAGGACACTTCACATTACCCCTATTTTCTCTACTTGAGCCTGTCACTAATAGACACACAGCCATAATAGGCCCACTGTTTTTGAGGTTTCTAGTGAGCATGTCACAATGTTGAGCTGTGAGTGAATTACTGTGAGATACTACATAGGAAGCAGGAGGAGGTTATAGGGTTAAGAAATGGTAAAATGGGAACAGGAAAAGTGGGAGGAGAAAGTGTACTTTCCAACATGGCGAAGGAGGCTGCATAGTTGAACCGAGTCCAGAGCTTTTTCCATTGTCTGCAGCAGGCAAGTTTGTGTCTGTGGCCTTACCTAGCTGCTATGTCTTCAGCCACACTCCCTTTTTTTTTATAAACTTGTTTCGACATGATGCAACAATTCTGAATCATATACTCCTTCAATCTCCTTTTCTTAACGGGAGAATTCACTTTCATGTAGAAGTGCAGAGCACATGCAGTGCACATAGTCAAAAATAGTTTACAGAAACAATGTGAACTCAAAATCTTTCGAGCATATAAATAACACAGGTCAATAGAGAGTCTGTTATACATGTAAGAAACATACAGTGGAGGTGTTCAGTCTGACAGGTGTAATATCAACTAAAAATCTCCACCAGTCTGTCTTCTTGACTGACTATCCTTCACTCCAGATTAACTAAAGATTTTCAGACCAAAAAAAACAAGTGTTTCATACGGATCATTACAGGTCTTGCTACCATGGGGCAAGCATCCAGGGCAGGCATGCCTAAACTGTTCCAGAAAAGGTGAGCCCGAAGGTGGTTTTTGCTCCAACCGACCAAAAGCATATAATTTGACCAATCAGCTGTTTGATAAGTGAGATCAGTTATACCTGTCAATTCAGATAGGCTGTTGCTAGGTTGGAACAAAAACCTGCAGCCACATTTTCTGCAACAGTTTAGGCATGCCTGATATAGGGAAAAATCAAGAGTAGGCCTAAGTAGGCGAATGCTTATTTTAGTTACATTACTGCCATCTCCTGGTCAGTATTTATTTTACCTTCCTGACTTCATATTAATTATGTGATAGCCAAATTGTTATAGACTGTGCTGAGTGGATGGGTTGGTCAGCAATAATGACTGGAATAGTCAGGGATTCAGAAATTGTTATTTTTTAATGTTTTATTATTTTTTTATATGTTCGTAGTGTCATATGTAGCCAACAACAAGGCAAATAAACAACTGTTGGAAACCAAACAAAAGCAAATAAACTAAACACAGAGACATTGCCTAACAAAAAACTTAGTTACATAGTAATATTTCTTGTCATTAATCACATGAGCTCAATTCACTGTGACCTCTTGCTGAAGAAGAACGAATGAGCTGTCCTGAATATTTTCAGTTTACTTTCACAACCATTCACCATCAAAAATAAAACTCTATCAGAATAATAACTTACACTACCTCTTCTGTATTTGTTATCTTATGTGATGTTTTTTTTTTCTCCTAGTTAACTCTACACCCCCCAAAGCAGCAGCAACCATGTCAGACCTCTGTGTTGGAATCAATGGGTGAGTTAAAATAGATTTGTTTTATTAATAGAAGATTATTCTAATTGAAAAACTATAGTGCCATTAAAGACTAAGCATTTCTCAATGGATTTTTTATAGTATGATCATAAAATAGAGCAAACAAGATATTATACAAATGATTTTAAGTATTAATGTGCTGAATATTCATAATAACAAACGGACAAAGTGTCTTACCATTTTAAGTAGCTCTAATAAAGCATTCTTACAGTAAAATGAAAATTTGTCATTATTAGTGATAACAATCTTCATTTTCTTTGCCGTCATTCCAGCTTTGGCCGTATTGGCCGTCTGGTCTTGAGGGCTTGCCTCCAGAAGGGCATCAGGGTTGTAGCCATCAATGACCCCTTCATTGACTTGCAGTACATGGTGAGACTGAACATTAAATAAACAATTCAAAATGCTATGCCAACACTAATTCTAAATGGCGTGGTTTTGTAGTCCAGTTATTCTCAACAATTAAACACCTATTATCTATTTCTAGGTCTATATGTTCAAGTATGACTCCACACATGGCCGTTACCAGGGTGAGGTCACCTGCGATAACTCAAAGCTCATTGTTGATGGCAAAGCTATTTCAGTTTTCCAGTGGTAAGTGGAGATAATTATGTTGATTTAACTTTTTCATTTCACACAGAGGTTTCTGCAATAGTAATAGTTTCATAAATGTCTCTTCTAAATTATTAAACCGTTTACCGTTTCACAGCCATGTATGCATAGTTATTATGCTTTTCTATTCTGAGTGCATTAGTCCTGTACCCTAACCCCTGCAGCTGCCCAGCCAGTGTTTAGACCAGGGGTCTCAAACTCAAATAAGTTGAGGGCCATCACCCACACCATCATTTCACCGAAGTGCCGCATCAGGTTTCAGTGTTAAATACAAAAAAAATGTATAAAAAAATCAGTTTCCCATAGATTCTGTAATACAACACTGAACCTAAAGGAGACTGTGGATGACAGTTTGGAGAACTACAGGATTTACCATAAAATGTGGACAACAAATCGATAAAATATATATATTATAATAAATTTAACTTCCACATCAAGGTGGGGGCTGCAAAATATCATTCTACAGGCCGCAGGTTTGAGACCCCTGGCTTAGACCATTTTGTCCTTGTGTACAGTATCACAGCAACAGAAAAATGTTGCCAATATTTAACAACTGTGCTAGAGTCGTTTCTGTAGTTTGGTCTGTATTTTTAAAAAGAATAAGAAATAAAAAAAAACATATTACTGTTCCTTTCCTTCAGTATGAAGCCAGCTGAAATCCCATGGGGCAGTGCTGGAGCCAAATACGTTGTAGAGTCAACTGGAGTCTTCCTCAGTGTGGAGAAGGCCTCAGTACGTATATTTTCTCACACACAACTAAACATAGCCTTGATTATAAACTCACAATAGCTGTCAGAAAGGTCAGTTTCTAACCTGTGTTTTATCTCTCTCTGACCCTCTCTGTCTCTTTCTCTCTCAGTCTCACATTCAGGGTGGAGCCACACGAGTGGTTGTTTCTGCCCCTTCACCTGATGCACCCATGTTTGTCATGGGAGTCAATGAGGACAAATATGACCCCTCCAGTATGACAATTGTCAGGTGAGACACATAAGGTGTATATGTCTGCTTTATAATAACCATAACAAAAAAAAACAGGGTTATGTAAATATACTTATAATTTTTCTTTTTTTTTTAGTAACGCCTCCTGCACCACCAACTGCCTGGCTCCCCTGGCCAAAGTCATTAATGACAACTTTGGCATTGAAGAGGGTCTCATGGTGAGTCATGTTATTTATTCATCCAATATAGAAGTCCTTAATTAGTGAAGTAGCATGAATATATGCTTAACATTAAAAAACAAATGTCCCTTTTCAAACTGGCAGACTACAGTCCATGCATACACAGCCACCCAGAAGACGGTGGATGGCCCTAGCGCCAAGGCTTGGCGTGATGGCCGTACTGCCGCCCAGAACATCATTCCTGCCTCCACTGGTGCTGCCAAAGCTGTGGGAAAAGTTATTCCTGAGCTCAACGGGTAAACACATTATAACAGTATGTGGTATGAGCTCATCGGCTGTGGCATAGACATCATATTAGACGGTTCTGTGCTTTTACCCTAACAGAAAGCTGACAGGAATGGCATTCAGGGTGCCCGTGGCTGATGTGTCAGTCGTCGACCTGACATGCCGCCTTGCTAAGCCTGCAAGTTATGCTGAGATTAAGGAAGCCATCAAGAAGGCTGCTGAAGGGCCTTTGAAGGGAGTGCTTGGATACACTGAGGACCAGGTGAGAGACCATTTCATGTTCTCTATATCAGTGTTCCCCGAACTTTTTTGTGCCTCGGACTGTTTAAATGTCTCGTATTATTTTCAGGAACTGGTCTTTAAGTTGTGGCAGATAAATACTGCATAATATAATTAAATTTCCAGGTTGTTCTGAAATATTTTCCTACCTAAAAAATCTTCCTACACGAATTAACTGTGCCTGGGCAAAACAAGACCAGACCAGTTTAAAAAAGTTAGAGTCATGTATGACTCACTTATCATGTATGACTGCATCATTTTGAGTTTTTTGTTTTTACTGAGAAACTATTTCCTAATCAAATATAGTTGCATTATTGCTGATGGAATCCTAGCCATTCTATTGTTCAGTTCTTTTGTTGATATGGGTATGGACCAAGTGGAAGTAACAGCCAGATGGGGCCAAAAGGAAACATTCTCTGCGGCTCGGCACCAATTCACCCACAGACCGGTACTTGTCCCCGGCCCAGTGGTTGGGGACTACTGCTCTATATAATTTGATTATAACAAATAAATTTAGGGCTTTATGAATAATAATAAAGATTGTTTAGCACATTTTAGGATCTTGCTATGCATCCTGACACTGTTGTGCCGTTGTTGTGTATTTGAAGGTGGTCTCTTCTGACTTTATTGGTGACACACACTCCTCCATCTTTGATGCTGGTGCTGGCATCTCCCTCAACGACAGCTTCGTCAAGCTCATTTCCTGGTGAGTTCATATTGTCTCTCCTGAACAGTTATTTTAGAGCAAACTAGTTTGTCATTGGCAATGATATTTTTTTTTACTGTCTCTTCTCATTCTCTCTCTTTCTCTTCAAAGGTATGACAACGAGTTTGGCTACAGCCACCGTGTTGCTGACCTGCTGCTCTACATGCACTCCAAGGAGTAGACACTTCCCTTTAAGAGGGAGTCAGGAAAGGGACCACCCCAACAATCACTTCATGTCCTGTCTTCTCTTTTACACATTAGCCTCCCTCCCCATAGCTGAGTCATAGCCTCACAGTCTTTAGCTCTACTACAGTATATGTAGGAAGCAGCAACAGCGTGTTCAGTTCATTTCCTTAAAGATGAGAAGTTTGGTCAGTGGCAGTATTCGTGTCTGTGTGCCCCCTCTCCACCTCCAACCCTCACATTAGATGTGTGTTGTTATGAATTACTAATGGTATCTACTGTATTCATTCCCCTGTTGGTGTGTTTGAAAAATTATCACCAGTTCAAGAAGGAGGAAGCTGAGGGGGAGAGTTACTGTAACTTCACTTGAAAGGTTATATGACAAATAAAACTTTTAAAACCTCAGTATCCTTCGGGCCATTCTGGAGTCTGTTGATTGTGTTTGATAAATGAATCTGTTGACAGCATACATTTCTTATTCATGTGGATGAAAGAGCATCAACTTCAGCTTAACTTTTCTTAGACTGAGGTCTTAGTTACCCCAGCTCATCACTCAATGCGTTATAATATTGAAGCTAAAATGGTTATACAGCTCTTGTTCCTTCCAAGGAAGTGAAAACGCTGGGTGTCATGACTGATGACCAGCTATTTTTATGACAATATTGCCCGTCTCCTGATGTTGGCACTTTGCTCTCTACAACAGTGGTCCCCTACCACTGGGCTGAGGATCGGTACCAGTCCGTGGGTGAATTTGTGCCAGGCCACAGAGAAATAATGTTTCTTTTGGCCCCATCTGGCTATTACTTACACTTGATCCATATCCATATTAACAAAACAACAATAGAATGGCTAGGATTCCATCATCAATAATGCAACTATATTTGATTATGGAAATTGTGAGGGCGGGGCAGTGGTTAGTGCACAGCTGCTAACTTGTAAAAAAAAAAATGTGTTAGTCGCATTGGCATTGGCTAAGCATCTTCTAAATGTAAAGTAATGCAAATAGCTCTGAGCAGCGCACACATACAATGGTTTTTCATTCTAAATCATGTCATCTTCTAAAATATAGCAAAGCAGTAATTTCATACTACAATGTTATCTACTGTCTAAAATAAAGTATTGCATAAAGATAAAAAATTCCATTACTGTGTCAGTCGTTTACCTGGATCAAATGCTGATCACTGCAAAGCTGACGGAGATAAACAAACTTAGTTTAAGAAATAAATATATCTATATTTATTTAATACATCTACCTTGACGTTCATACCCACTCACATTTACTGTCTGTCTGTTGTCTTTGTCACATCTCTGAGCAGTCATTTATTCATCCACATTCACCATTAATTCACGTTCACCTGACTTTATTACTAGATTATTAGAAAAGCATAAACATCCTAGTCCAACCAGAATAAACAGATCTCCACCCGCTCTGCTTTTCTACCTGATGTTCAATCATGTACATAATTTGAATAGAAAACAAAACCAACTCAAATGAACATCACAGAGGACACATGCCTGGTCATCAGCACTAAATTCAAATCAGACAATTTTCCTAAGGTCTAACTCAATCATCCGTGGACATTGGACAATTTGGAATCTACTAGATTTAAATTAAACATGCAGATCCGTCCACTGTGGACATCACAGGCCTGGATTTGTGTCTGCTTTGTCTATTAGGAGATGTTTTGTTTACCATCTGTAGAGTTATTGTGCAGCAGACCCATCAGTCTTTAGTATCTTCTTTTAACAGACTATAAGATTATAAGACTTTTAATGCAAAATGTATTGGTATAATGCACGAGAAAATACATAGTCAAGCCTGGGAATTTATGAATTTACCTTAATAAAGTATTTGCAAAAGTGTTTACATTTAGAATTCGTTATCTACATTTTCATTGTCAACAATATAACTGTTGTACTATAACTTTCCTTTAAATTTTTTACAAAAAAAGAACTCTACAAATAGGTTGTTATATGATACTACGTACTTTAACAAAGTCTAAGGCCCCAAACATTGAGTCTATAGTACCAGCTGCAAGATTAAGTGAACAGCAGCTTGTCTGCTTTTCAGGGATTGCTACAACAAATCAATGTTTCTATTTCATCCTGTTCTCTGTATCTTCTACTCTGACTCCATCCATATCCATGTCCTCCCTAACAGAATCCATCAATCTTCTTTTTGTCACCTAAATGGTAGCTCCGTCTCTGGGATCATTCTTCTACCTGTGTAACCACTGTCCCTCCTCTGAACATGTCCAAACCATCTGAATCTGGCTTCTCTGGGTTTTTTTTTTCTCCAAACCTGTCTTGTTGTCTTTCTAATGACTTCATTCCTGATCCTGTTTATCCTTGTATCTCTTAAAGAGAATCTCAGCATCTTTAACTAGCTGACACTTCACTATCACATAACTAATTATCAGTAATAATGTTTTATATTAATAAATTACTTTTCTTACACCAATTTCTTTCTATTTTTCAAGATGTGTTACGTTCTCAGTGTTGTTGCGGACAAGGTTGGACCCAAATGCAGCAATGGGAAGCTTTTTTTTGTGTTCAAAGGTTTATTTAAACAAAAACCTGACATTAACTGAACTTAGACTTAAGTACATAACTTTGCTACATGTACTCTTAACAAAATGTCTTAATTTTTTCAGTCCAAACCCACTTAAGCACTGGAACTCTAAACAATTCCAAACAAGACATGCATTACCATGTAACATGCATTACAATGTATGCATTATAACCACAAGACACAACAACAGCTCCAAACACAAGAATGAACCAACGAGGACTGAGTGAGGGAGAGGGGTATATATGCTGAGGGCACCAGGTGACGAGTGAGGACTAATTACAAAGACACAGGTGACTGTGCTCATTTTCATTCAGTTTTGGCAAATGTCAGTGGACATTGGCCTCAACGCTCTTCACAGACAGATTAAATACAAAAAAATGTTAGGTGGGAGTGGCCAAGCAAATGTCATGCATATGTTATGTATAAAAGTGGGTGACAGCTCTTTAGTGAACACAGACTGCACCTCACACTGACTTGGTAAATAGAGCTTGGACTTGGATATTGATAAGAAAATGTTACATTCACTCATGGAGAAAAAGAACATACGCAAGTTTGAATTCTTCTTCCTGATCATAGCTGGTCTTTGCTATGAGGTTCTTCTCATTGAGAGGACTATCCACATGCCAACCACGAAGAAGACATGGACTGCAGCGAGGCATTTCTGTCAGAAGTACCACACTGACCTCATAACCAGGAAAGTTATGTCCGAATCAACTTTTATAACCGAAAGCCAGAGCTCAGGGCAAAGTAGTTCAATGTGGGTCGGTCTATACCGAGATCCCATGAATGACTCAGTCTGGAATTGGATAGATGAAATGTAAGTAATCTGTTTGAACACATTATTGTGCTGGTATTAAGATGTAGATAGCAAAGTAAAGTCACTTAATTATTGGTTCTGTCTGAAACAGGTCAGGAAAAGGTTTGGCTGGACATAATGATTCATCATCCGACATTTGGGGGGACACAGAACAGAGCAGTCACTGTGCTATGGTAGGGGTGGATCAATTGTGGCATAGTGAACCATGCACAAAAAAATACAGAGTCCACTGCTCAAATGGGAACAACTTTTTCCGTTCATCTGATACAATGACGTGGCATCATGGTTTAAAATACTGTCAGTTAATGAATGGCAGCATCTCTGTTATATCCCAAGCATCCTTACCGGGTTTCACAGGCTCTGGCTGGATTGGACTTCACCGTTCGACAAAGAGCAAATGGGTCTGGGTGCGAAATTCATCATCTTTGTTCACAAACTGGGCACCAGGTGAGCCCATCACTAAAGACTGTGGCTCAGTTGAAAGATCCAGTGGACGTTTCTACAGCCATGAATGCTCCACAGAGCTTAATTTTGTCTGCTATGATGACAATGTGGTGGTGGTGAATGAGAGCAAGACATGGGAGGAGGCACTCAGGCACTGCCAAAACATCACCAATCAAATTGATAACTCAAACAACATAATTAATTTTACTATTCTAAACCTGGGACATTTGAAGGACTATGACTACATCAGACAACTGCTCAACAAAGCTACAACGGATGAGGTAGGAGGATAGGTGTAAGGGTGGGGCTCATTACAACTACAGCTAAAAGAAATAATGTCAAATTCCCATAAAATATAGGATATGTAGGATTAATGTCATTGTTGTATTCCAAAAAAAAAAAGAATGTTGAAGATGAAAATTTAATATGACAATATTTCACAAAATTATTGTTGATATCATGGTCAGCAGAATAAATTATGTTTTAATGACGTTGTCAGGAGATAGGGATTCAGCCTGATCAGTGACAATGATACAAACTTATACTTTTATACCATTTAAACTGTTTTTGTTAAAATTGTTTGTAAACTTTTTATTTCTTTTTGTCTGGTTTGTTTTTGACCTGCACATGTTTAACAATCTCTCCTAAATGCCATGTATATTTTAAGTGTAACCTTTTTTAAGTGATGTACTATAGCAGGTAGAAGACAAGAGGCAGAGCTGGAGGTGGCAGAGTTAAAGATGCTGAGATTCTCTTTGGGGGTGACAAGGATGGACAGGATCAGGAATGAAGTCATTAGAAAGACAACAAGACGAGGTAATCAGGGGGACAACACAGACAGGAAGGTTTGGAGAAAAAGTTAGAGAAGCCAGATTAAGATGGCTTGTAAGAGACAAAGAGGAAGGCCAAAGAGGAGAGGTGGTGAGGGAGGACATGGAAGTGGTTGGAGTTCCACTTGAGGAGGCAGAGCACAGGGTGAGATGGAAATTGTTGACTCCCTGTGGCAACCCCTGAAAAACGGGATAGGCCGAAAAAAGAAGAAGAAGCTATAGCAGGTATTTGAGGTATTAATGAGTTCCATAAAGGGCTGCTATGGCTTCACGTCTTTGGTCCAACCAACCAGCAGCTCATCTGACTGTGCTGATTGGTCAGTCACTGTGGATAGGTGGATACTCTGGATTAGTTGGAACCAAAACCAGCTTTCAAGTGACTTAGATGTGCTGATGGTTGGTTGGACCAAAATCAGCAGCTCTTTGAGAGGGGGTTCAAGACCCCTGTGCTACTTTATGCTTACCTTTTGTCTCCTAGGTCTGGATTGGCCTGCGGTTTCTAGGAGCACATTGGTTATGGATGGATGGAGAGACACCAGACCACCAGGGAGAGCTGCCAAGTTGTCCACCTCTGACAGCCCACTGTGGAATACTATCCAAATATGACACCAAGAACTGGATAATTAGGAACTGCATTGAGAAAAAAAACTTCTTGTGCCGCAAACATATATTTTACCAAGAAAATTTAAACACCGTGGACGACCGTTAGATAGGCCTGTAACATTGATGCCAAATAAGAATAGTACCTTGATACTTGATATTACTCAAAATCTGTTTTAATATATTTATGTTTGGCTTGAAATGTATATCAAAGAGGGGAAAAATGAAGGGCTATATAAAGTGTAGCATATGGTTAACTTTCTTTAAGCAGTTTTGCGTTTGCACTAGGATAACTCACATGTAAATGTTGCGCACCTTCATGAGTGTATAATTGCATTACATTATACAGAGCAGATTCTTGTATCAAAAGAGACTAATTTTAAAGTTTGGCTAATTTTTAAGTTTACCCAAGCTTTATGCTGTGGTTTACAACAATGCTGTGGCTTTTAATTAAAAAAGAGCAGAATTATTGTTAGAATTTGAAATATATTCCATAAAAATCGAAAATGTCAGCGTAGCGTATTTTAGCATATGTATATGCTAAATATTTAAGATTTTACGTATCCCATACGTATCCAAAACATCATTGTATATGATAAGTCAAAACTTCTTGTTTAGTGTGTATCTCACGTTTGGGTATATAAACACGTGGATTAAATTTAAAAATAAAATTACAATTAAAATTTTACAAACATTGTTCACCTGTTGTCAACAACGCCGGGAAAACATGGAGCTGGATGGGTCACATCAACACACCTGTTGGAACCAGGCAATAATCCCGACTATCTGGAAGAAATAGATACTAACATCCCCGAAAACCGTAAAAAGCTAAGTGCAAAGCAAAAATAAAATAATAAAATACAATAAAACTTATATTTATCATCTTTCTATCGCTTCAAATTCGTGGCGTCATGTGGAACGCTTGTTCATCTCAGACATTGGTTGTTGTCGTGAGCATTTGGACGTAGGACCAAATGCATTTCCGGTTGTCATTCGGCGAGCTCACAGACGTTTTTAGATTTGACTCTACGTCTCAGCATTTACCTGATAGTAAGTACCTGCCTCGTCATCTTTAAATACTGTCTATTAACTATCTTTGTTCATCTTAGAAAGTTCCCATAGCAAGTATCCACAGAATGAAAGTACCGGTAAAGGCCAGTAGTTAGCTGTCGCGGCGTGTTCCTACCGAACAGACTACTGATACTTCTGATACAATATTATCAGATAATACCTAATATGGGATCATTCTGATGGTGCTAAAAAGACGTTGTACCAATATGTCATATTTCTGATGACACGATGTTTACGTTTTTTTTCTTTTAATAACGTAGACGAATAATATGGGTGTCAAGCCAGAATAATCACCAACATTTTTGGTCTGTTGACATTGTTACCCCATCATTGTCTAGTAAAACAGGCCTATGGTAATCAATCGATAAGCGAATGCTTAATTTGTGATGTGGTAGTGTGTGAGCAATTATTTTTTTGTGTATATTTCGCAATTCATCGTGCTTACAACTGGTGACATTTATCAACACGCAGATTTAAATTGTACTTTACTATTCAATATAATTATAATATAAATAATTAAAGAGGTTGTAAGTATTATATTATGTTATCCAATAATTTTGTGTCGTCATTTCTTCCTCTCTTTGTATTTTCTTGTCTTCCTCGAAGGAGCGGATTGCTAGGAAAAGGCACCATGACACTTTTTCATTTTGGAAACTGCTTTGCCCTGGCATATTTTCCTTACTTCATAACATACAAATGCAGTGGACTGTAAGTGCTCTGTTGTTCATTGTGAATGTGCAGGATGTTTAGAGACACAACTAGAGGAAAAAGATGGATGTAGATGTAAAAGAATGTCAAATTGCAAGTGTTGGTTTGTTGTTATGATTTAAGTTACGAGAGAATTCTTAATGTTCAGAGACTAGTGGTAGTTAATAATCAGCTTAACAGTGCAGACTTTTAGGAGCTATTTATTTAATCCTCTTACAACTGTGCCGTCTGGTTTAGATTTTGGCCTCAGTGTAACTAAGCCAGGTGTTTGTTCTTTTTATAGCAGTAGGGAAATTTTTAGCTTCCTTTTTTTTGGTGCACACCTAACATCCATTTTGTCTTGTTCTAATGCTTAACAAATGACGAGTGGAACTTGATTTTCAGTTCAGAGTACAACGCTTTCTGGAGATGTGTCCAAGCAGGTGCAACCTATTTGTTTGTACAGCTTTGTAAGGTACGTGAACTCTGAATTTCATTCTGACGGCAATAAATTAATTAATATTTTTGTATAAGTCAACGTGGCATTTCTCTTTCAGATGTTGTTCTTGGCAACTTTTTTCCCTACATGGGAAGGAGGAGCAGGAGTTTATGATTTTGTTGGAGTAAGTCTAAAGTTATATCATTGCGACACAGAATGCTTTGCATTTTAGGTTGTCTGTGTTGATACAAAACTCTCAGCTGGTTTCAAACGGTGCCATGAATTTCATTTCAGGAGTTCATGAAGTCGACAGTAGACCTGGCTGATCTTTTGGGCCTTCATCTTGTCATGTCCCGTAATGCAGGTAAAGGAGAATACAAGATCATGGTTGCTGCTATGGGATGGGCAACAGCAGAACTTGTCATGTCCAGGTATGCAGAAACTATTAGCAGTGTTGGCTTCATTTTTACGCATTCATGACAGGACCTTATTGCTGCATTGATCTCTATAGGTGTCTTCCTCTGTGGGTGGGAGCCAGAGGCATTGAGTTTGACTGGAAATACATCCAAATGAGCTTTGACTCAAACATCAGTTTGGTAAGAGGCCTTCTTTATTGTCTGTCATGTATCTTCTGTAACACTGTAACAATATCTTTATAATCAAATAGGAATTCCGTAGGTTTCTTTGTTTCACTAAATTGTCAATGCCAATATTTACATATTCTGACTATTTGCTTTTTCACAACATAAACATGTGCCATTATATATTTTTTATTTCTTTATTATTTGTGGTAATGGCCAATTCTAGCTTTAAAAATGTTTGGTTACGTCTAAGGTGCATAATAATAATAATAATAATAATAATAATAATAAATTTTTCTCTGTATGCAGGTTCATTACATTGCTATGGCTGCTGTCGTATGGATGTTCACACGATATGATCTTCCTAAGAGCTTCAGACTGCCTGTGACTGTGCTGTTGGCCCTTTGTGTTTACAAGGCCTTTCTTATGGAGTAAGTAGTTGTAAAGCTCACCAAGCACACCATACATACATACATACATGGCAGCACTTTTTACCATTAATGTGATCATTAATATGAACATAAAGTTTTACAAGAATTCTAAAACGTCTGAAGACTGCAATTTTTGTCTGCAGCAAGATGTGCAAGTTTATTTCTTAAAGCTGCACTTATTGTTTGAACCACTGGGTGGCACTGGGTCACAGCAGGAGCACAAACAACCATATCTTACCCGATATACAGTATATTTATCTGTCTTTAATTGATTGTAACCTCAGTAAAGAAATGAGATACCTGAGTTGTTTATAACCTATCTTTTTTTGGCCTTTGCAGGTTGTTTGTCCATGTCTTTCTCTTGGGAAGTTGGACAGTTCTGCTGGTTAAGGCGGTGCTAACTGGTGCCATCTCTCTCTGCTCTCTTTTTCTGTTTGTCACTCTGGTCCACAGCAACTAACTAAATCACAGCAGTGAAAAAGCTTTTAAACAGGCCCATAGTTGATCTGGGGAAGTCATGGACCAGAAGTGACCTCTGATACTATACTAATCTTTGTCACATCATACAGTACCAGAAGCTGTTATGAACTGTCAGATTCCATTTATTAGTTGGACTAAATTCAACAAAATACCCTCAAGGTTCAGCGTAGTGTACTAACAGGTCCTTCTAGTTTGTTGTACTAAGATGGTACAATGCCAACAACTTCTGTACATATCTTTCATTCTTTCATTCCTGCTGTGAAAACTGTTGAATTTAACTCTGAGGCTTTTGTAATTTACATGTTTGAGATTCATATAACATTTTATATCTCATTAGCCAGAAAATCTTTAATGGTAACTTGTGTTTCCACTGAGCCGATGTAAGTCTTTAGTCTGATAGTATTGGATCAATAACTGATACACAACTTTTTATAATAGATTACTTGGTCACAAATGAATTAATTTATTTATATGCAGACAATACATGGGTAAAAACAAAACTGTAACAATGTTTTTATTACAAAAGACATTGTGTGAGTATTCAATATCATAATAAAAGACACAAATTTTCTCTTGGTGTCGAATTATTTGGTGCTACTTATTATTCTAATACAAATCTAACTAAATGTAATTCTAATTAGATGGAAATTGTTGACTCGCCGTGGCAACCCCTGAGAAAAGGGGCAAACTGAAAGAAAAAGGAGAAGTTGTTGAATTAATTGATGCGATCATAGTGTTGCCGTCTATATTTTTGTGGAAGCTTTATTTAAAGATGTTGCAACATATGAGTGGAGCTCATGTGTAGCTTGATTGGTAATAAAGTCCATTTTTTTATGTCTGTCTTTAACGTATTTAACTATGTTAAGTTTCTGTTATCTTAGCACATGTCTCTCAATCCAATTTGGTTTGTCTGCCCTCTTTTCCTTCCTTGCCTGATGGACAGGCCTGATATTTGTTCAACCTCTCCGTTGGAGTCTGGGGACTCTGACAAAGCTCTCATTATTAAAGCTCCACAATGGACTGTGCTGTTACCGAATACTTCTTTCTCTGGCTCTACACTGTCGTTATTGTGTTTAGCCGTGCTTATTCAAGGACTTTCTGCAATGGCTCTAACTTGTAGATTGCAGTGAGAATTAGAATGGTATGACACTAACTTTGTGACCTCAAAATCTGGTTAGTTAAAATGAATCCATGCAGGGGAAACTCTGAGGCATGTGCTGGTTAGGACTGTTTCAACATGGCTTTGGAACAACCTACATCGGTTATGTATAAAGATAACCATGTATTGAATGGCAACGAATGACTTTGAGTGTCCAATGAAAGGTTTCTTTGTCAGGATAAAGATATTTTAATTGAAAATGTATTTTTCAACGAAGTCCACAAACACAAATGCTATAGTTGCAATACCTAGATCAGGGGTCGGCAACCCGCTGCATCTAAAGGCTCCCTGGAGCTTTTTTTAAAAAATGTGTAAAAATAGAAATAGGACGAAAAGGCCATCAAAACTGATCAAAAATGGCCCTAGGGTTTTTTTTTATATTATGCTAATTAATAATAGCGTAATAGCTGAAATTAGAGGAGATCTTTGATACCCATCCCATTTGTAATGGGGGTTAAACTTGAAGCACCAAATATTGTACAGCAGTGTGGTCACGTGGTGAATCATTCTCTCCCAAATGCGCTGCTGGAAAAAAAAAGGAAAATAAAATAAAAATCATTAATGCTCGTGCTCATAGTGTCTAGTTATTTTAATAATATGTTATATAGCTAATATACTGAGAGCCTACATTGTCTTCATAATAGTTTTATATAATTCTTTTTTTGCAGCTCCAGAGAGATGGGGTATCATTCTCTCCAGGATGCGCTGCAGGGAAAATAAAGATTTATTCATTAATGCTTGTGCTCATAGTGATTAGTTATTTTAATAATAAGTTATATAGCTTATATACTTAGAGCCTATGTTGCCTTCATAATAGTTTTATGTAAGCCTTTACAATAATTTTGCAGCTCCAGAGAAGTATGGGTTCTGTTTTTAAGGGCCAATATAGCTCTTTGAACATTTTGGGTTGCTGGCGTCTGACCTAGAGCAATCTAATGACTAGACCTGCATTTATTTCCATTTACAATACATGGTGATACCTTTAATGTATTTCTAGTGTATTTTTAATGTATTTCTAATGACATGTTGAAGCATTCCTATACAGCATATATTTCTAGCTTTAAAGTTCCCCCTGCATATGTCCAGTATAACTAACCTGATTTTAGAGACACAAAGTTAGTGTCACACCACTCCAATTCTCACTGCAATCTTCAAGTTACAGCCACTCAAAAAAGGTCCTCACATAGGCGTGCCTGCATATGAAGCGGCAGACTGACTCAGACTATAAAATAGTGGAGGTAGGAGCAGAGTGCTGTGCCAGAGCTGCCAGTGTGTTATAAAATGTCCTGTCCTGAGTACATCCATTACCACAACCTCCTGCTGCCCCCTGTGGCTCACTCACTGGAGAGTCTGGAGTTCGCTCAAAACTTCTCTGTCCAAGATACTGACGTGTTTGCTGTGACCTACCCCAAATCAGGTGCAGTACTTTTTTGTTCTTAAATATTTTCAAACAATATTTTCAATCGAAATTTCATGTACTTCAAATTTGAAGAAATATGGGGTGTTTTGATTTGCTTTTTATCCTGGCATATAGAGATCGAGCTACCAAGTAGGAGACATAGAAGGGCCAAAGAGGAGATTTTTGGTGTGAGGGAGGACATGGAGGTAGTTTGAGTTACAGTAGAAAATGCAGATGCAGATGCAGAACAGGTTAAGAATAAACGTTAATTGTGGCAACAATGTGAAAAAGGGACACCCCTAAAAGAGAAGAAAATGTTTTTTTTATCCAATTAATTTATCAAATTATTCTTCTGCATCAACCATCAGTGCCACCCTGGTCGCCCAGAGGTTAGGATTCGGCGCTCTTACCGCCTGAGCAATTTCCAAAAGGATACTCTGAGGGATCAGTAAGAATCTATAAGATCTATCTACCTATCTATGTAGTGTGGTCAGTTGTTTAATAACGATTCAAAATATAAATTGTTATTAAATCTTATGACCACAGCATTTAAGACAAGTAAGACATACTGATTGATACTATGTTTTCTGATTTGGATTGGAAGCAGACGCGCCTGACCACATGACTCCCACTGATAAATACATGCATTTCAGGCATTAGAGCGTGTTGTTTGCATGCATTCTTGCGAAAAAGAAATTTCTAAACTTCAGCTCATGTCTGGGCCTGAATCCTAGTACATACCTGGATCATTTTGAGTGTCCCTTCTTTTAAACAGTTATTTAGTACACGATTCCAGGTGGGACAAAGTCATAGTTTGAACCAATGTTTGTCTTTGGTGGGACACTCACCTCCTGGGCAAGTGAAAATCCCAGTCAGGCTGTTGACTTCCAGTGGGCTCACCACATGCAGGAAGGTACAGTGCACTGTGATTTGGGTGGCAGTTGTGGAAACTACTGCCTCTGTGTTTTGGTAATGGATAAGCAGATGAAAATGGATGGATGGAAGATTCCAGTGAGTTCATCATTCATGGCTCATGGTGTATGGTGCAGTGTGATTTGGGTGGCAGTGGCGGAGACTTCTGCCCCTGCATTAGCGTAACAAATGAGAAGATGAATTAATAAAATGAGAAAGGAACAAAACCCAAGTACACCGAAAAGTATTAAATAATATTAATAGGCAGTGATTTGTCCAAAGTGAAACAAAGTTGAAAACAATCTCAGATGACATTTAATCCCCAATAGTAATGAGAGCTCTCACATTTCTCTCAGGGCTCTTAAACAAGAACCTGCCATTAGGAGGCAGGAAAGAAGGAAAGCAAACTCCTCAATGTATTCCACACCACTGCACACAATAAAATATGACCAAGGCATTTAACATGATCTCGGGGGGCAGTGAGTGGAGATGGTGCCATGCTCAGTGGACCCCAGTGGCAACCTTTCCGTTTGGGGAATAAACCCCACCCCCATAAACAATATGTACATATACACTGTATGTTGATATTATGGTATAATTTACTTTTTTGATATTATTATAGTGTAATTTAAATTGCCATTGAGAGCGGTGATTGTGTTTCAAACATAAATAGAGGAAACACATATACATTCATAGAAAATACTTTTTTTTCCTCTCTTCTGGGCCGACACCAGACGAGCCACGGCTTGAAGTTTGTTCTTGGCTTGGTCGGTTGGGACATGTTTGACAACAAGACAGAGAAGGAGGCAGAGACAGAAAGAGACAGTTGAGACACAAAGGGGGAAGATATTTCAAGTAGAACTACTTGTGTAGTTCGGCTTCCCATACCTTCGCCTCCTCAACACAGTTCTTTGTAGGAGAAGTCTAGGTTGTTGGACGGAACCCTCTAGTGATGGGTCGATGAGGCTTCGTGAAGCGTTTCGACACATTGCAAACTGTGTCACTGAATACTGACACCTTCTGGATCTTATAAATCCCTACAGGCAACCTTGTTGGCAGACTCAACTGACACTCCTATGGCGACCTAGTATATACAATAATGTATTTTGACATTTTTTTTAAATTCACATTTAGAATACTTGAATAATGTAAACTTACATCATAACGTGAAAATGAAAGTGAGCCTGTTGTGCATAAGGATGCTTGTGGACTGTTTTTTATTCTTCAAAAAAGAAGTTTCTTCTACGTGTTGAAGTTTTTTACATTATTATTACTTCACCAATTGCAGAAAACACCCACTTTCACAGGGCACAGATGAGGTTGGGTTACAGATAAATTGGAAGGACAACTGGTAAAGTTTGAAAAACAAAAATTATATATATTTATTTTCCGATATGAGATCAAAATTGCAGAAACCATTCTTTATCCTGTAGGCTGCGCTATAATTCAATGATGAGATGGAATTAGATCACAACGGAGATTCTTTGTTGTGGCCGATACAACCTATTGACAGATGCGCGTCCTTAGAGACACAGTTTGAGGCGTTCATGTCAGTTCGACACAGTTCCTGTGTTAGACACGTGACTTTCTAAAAGCGACATGTGTGGACGCGTCAATGTTGCCCGACCCGTCACAAATCGGTCACGTGACTTTATAAAAGCTACACGCTCACCGACCCAGTGTTTCGCTTGCAGGAGCTCGGCGTCAGTGTTGCCGGACCCATCACTACTCTGCGATGTCTATCGAACTGACTTACATGTCCTATCACGGATATGCTCTTCCGAATGAGACTCACAGCGCAGACAGCCTGGCATTTGCGGAGGAATTCGAGTTCAGAGACGATGACGTCGTGGCTGTCACGTACCCGAAGTCAGGTGTCTTTATTAGGCGTTGTTGACTGTACTGTACACTATGAAAGTTCGCTTCTTGATATTTATTTACGTATCTCGTGTGTGTTTTCGACTTGGACTCGTTTCGTCGTCTTTATTGGGTTCCAAGAATTCGGCTGTGTGTTATGTCTCATGTCAAATCAGTGCTTTCCATTTAACCCTGTCCTCTGTATCCTTAACTCTAACTCCAACTACCTCCATGTCCTCTTTTACTGCATCCATCAATCTCCTCTTTGTCTCCGACCTGGTAGCTCCATCTCTAGGATCATTCTTCTACCAATGTATCCACTGTCCATCCTCTGAACATGTGCAAACCATCTGAATCTGGCTTCTCTAGCTTTTTCTCCTAACCCTCCTGTCTGTGTTGTCCTTCTAATGACCTCATTTCTGATCCTGTCCATACTTGTCTTCCCTAAAGAAAATTTTAGCATCTTTAAATTTAGTTCTGCCTCCTTTCCTCTTCCTATTGGTTGTGTCTCTAATCCATACATCATGGCAGATCCCTGAACCATCCTGTAAAGCCTTTCCCTTTACCTTAGCTGACAGTGACACTAAATAATAATATTAGTTATACATTTTATTAAGAAGAGCCTTTCAAAGCACGCAAGGACACTGTACATGATAACCATAGAAAAAAGGCAAGATAAAATAATGAAAATGAAAGGATGTAAACATAAAAGAGAGAGTGCAGAGGGAGTAACCAGAGCAAAATTGAAGTCAGATTAAATATGCAAGTTGGAAAATATGGGTTTTGAGCGTGGATTTGAAAAGGAAACATTATTTTCATCTATGCACATTTCCACCTGTGAGTGCAACATCCATTTTGTTTAATTTCATCGCTGACTGATTGGAGTAAACCCAGTCTCACAGTCACAGGTGACACAGTACAATACAACTATTCACCGTCCAATTTGTTTACTTTAGAGCATGGCTAGTCAACCAACCAACCCTTTAACCCATAGGCATTGTCTCTGCCAACGGTGTGAAACTGTAGTGTTTACCTCCTGGGCAAGTCCCAGCAGTCTGCAAGTTAGGGCAGTTGGCGTTTGGGAGAAGCGGATAAGAATGGATGGATGCATGATAGAAAAAAAGGCGCAAAGTGAAAGAAAAGTAATAAAAAACATACATGGATGACAAAAGGCCATTGTTGACCATAAACAATTTACTGTCTAACTGCAGTGATTCATACGATACATAGGACAACATGAACTTTAACACCTACAGAAATAAACTTTTACACCGACTGTGCTAAAAGAAGGGGCCTGTCGTCATTTATGCGTCTTCCATTACTTTTTTTGCGCAATTTATGCATTTGTGCATTTTATCTAGCTTTTTGTAGTTTAGCTTAAACTACTTAATGTATTTTCCCTCCAATTGTGCAGATAGATAAGCATGCAATCTAATATATATCAAGTCTTGAGTAGTGTTGTCTCCAAGTCTCCAAAAATGAGTTACATTGTGTGCAAATTTTATTTATTTTTTTTTTGCTTGTTCTAAATTTGCATCTAAACTGACATTGGACAGTAACTAACGCAGGCAACAACTGATATCACAACGTGGTTGTGTAAGGTGGTTTTTCCCACATCATCATGTTTATGTTATTGTCAGTAGACTGATATCATTGTTCTTTTATTGTTCTGTACTGTACAATGTCTCCTGTAGGTACAATCTGGACACAGGAGATCCTGCCACTGGTACTCAACGGAGGAGATCTGACACCAATCCAAACTATTCCTAACTGGGACAGGGTGCCATGGCTGGAGGAGAAAAGACTGGCCGTGGTTGTGGATCAGCTGAGATCTCCACGGGCAATGGTCACTCATTTTCCTTACCACCTCATGCCTCCATCTTTCCACAAGTCCAAGGCCAAGGTGAATCCCAGGGTGTTAGTTGATATTTTTACACTTTTAAAAAAATCTTGTTGTTTTTTCTGATGCGACTTATGTGCCGGATGTGTTTTAGGCGATCTACGTCACCAGGAACCCCAAAGACGTCATGGTTTCCTCCTACTACTTCCATCAGATGGCTGGATTTCTTGAAGATCCAGGAACTTTTGACGAGTTCATGGAGAAATTTTTGACAGGCAAAGGTAAAAAAGTGGAGCGGAGTCAAGCCATTTGTAGATTTTATTTCTTTATGATGATGTTGATGTTTTCTTCAGTGCTGTTTGGGAAATGGACTGACCATGTAAAGAGCTGGAGACACACAGAGCTTGGAGACAGAATTATGTACATCACATATGAAGAAATGGTTCAGGTAAAAGAGGACACTTCATGTGATGTTTTACCATTCCTGGTGAGTTAAAAAAATAGGTGAAGTGATTCAAGCTTCTGGAACTAATGTCTTTCTCTTTTAGGACCTCCCTGCAGCCCTGAGGCGTTTCTCAGATTTCTTGGGATGTAATTTGAGCGAAGAAACAATTCAGAAGATTTCAGAACACTGCTCTTTCAGGAGTATGAAGGCCAACAGCATGTCCAACTTCAGCATGATCCCAAAACAATACATGGACTCTGACAAATCTCCTTTCTTAAGAAAAGGTGAAATCTGATATTTGGTTAAAGTTGATAGTTTTAGTAGGCAGTTGAGGAAAATATTCATGTTTTTTTGGAAGAACACAGCCTGCATTGACAGAGTTCTGTCTTGACTAAAGAACATACCTTCTTTCTATTTGTCTGTGTTTGTGTGATTACATGTCAGGTATTTGTGGAGACTGGAAGAACCATTTCAGTCCAGAACAACAGGCCAGATTCTCCTCAATCATCAGGAAGGAGATGGAGGGTGAGGAATTCTCTCTCCCCTGGAGTCTGGATTGAATTTTCATCAATATTTAGAATGATAACAGAAAAAATTCTCAGTGTTCAGAGCAGCTGTTTGTCACACAGCATAGAACACAGGGATTTAGCAGAGTTTAGTATTCCTTCAGTGCTATTGATTCGTAACGGTTTTTAATTCCGGTCAATAATTCTGTTATTTGTTAGGGGAAAAATGAATAGTAAACTCTTTTTATACTTTTTACTGCATAGTTTAATGTACAACATTGGTGATTTTATAGAAAACATTACATTTCTACTCCTTTCCACAAGTGATGACCAAACACCTTGTAAAAGATAAATATGTTTTGCACACCTTTTGCTGTCTGTGTTATGTTTGCTTTCATCAAGGCATTGAGAAGCTATTTTCACTCAACTTTGCTGCATTTAATTAAAAAAAAAGAATATTTCTGGGACGACACTGGTGGCCTAGCAGTTAAAGAAGTAGACCACAGTGAAGTTGAATGAATATGTAAATGAATGGATATATTTTCCTTTCGGAACAATCTTCAGTCAAAGAAACTTGCTACAGCATTTTTAGAAGGGAATTGTAGTAGCAACAGCAAAATAGATGGAATGAGGTAGAAAGGGGAAGTTTATTTTTCAGGCTCACAGCTCTCAACACTCCTTACATATTCTCAAAAGGTTTGTGGTACAAGTTCCAGCAGGTCTGATGCAGAGGAAAAGGTGATGCCAAAAGCAACAGAAATCTGACTGTTCACAATCTGATCATCATCCTTTCGTGTCGACATAGTCATGATTTTACTGAGCAACATTTAGACTGGATAAACCCTTTTGATCAATTAATTACAGATATACCAGAGTATTTTTATTCTGAAAATAACTCAAACCTGTCACCTTAACTTTCTTTATTGTTAGATTTTAAACAGCATTTGTTGTCTCATTATTCCAATGTAATATTTACTAAGGGGCAGGATACAAGTTGTAATCAATCAAAAAGACTTAAGACTTTGCTTTATTATTGATTATATTTGATGTTTTTTTTTGTGAACTAAATATATTTGGTTTGTCCTACAACCACTAGGTGGCAGCAAATAGCCCACAGACTCCCCCTTGATCTTCCTGTCATTTCTAACCCTTTGTCTCTCATGGTCAAAATTGAGTACACAGAGTTTATTGACAAAGAAAAGAGAAAAAATAAGAACAAAGTAGACATTTTGAATATGTGATTCCATATGAGCCTTAATTTTTGAAGTGAACTTAATAAAACTACTGAGAGATTATTTTCTTCGAGAGATGGTTGCTTTTTCATCTGAAATCACGCCAACTATTCTAAGCCGTTCAATGAAGTCTGTGGTTATGAGATAAATTTGATGAAAATTTAACCTTTCTGCTCCGATGTTTTATTATTTCTGAAAACCCAGCACCATGGTAATCAGCGCTCAGCAGGGTCAGATGAGTAAAGAGGGTGTTAAGATTGCATGACGTTAATGCAAAGTTGCATTAAGTTATATTGAAAACAGACATTAAAACACATGGACCCTCTCACCCCTGCAGTTTATTTGATGCTGATGTCTTATTTTAGTAAATCCAGCAAAAGAACATTCACCACACAATATAAACGCACTGAACTTTTTGACATAAAGACATAAGGAAATTACACATAGAGCCAAGCAGAAGTGCATTTTTATTAAATCTCTACTGATTAATTGTCAAAAATATCTCTGCTTCACTATTTTACCTGTATCTAATCAGTGATATGCCTATTGTGTAGAGATTTATTTGTTTGGATTTGTTCTTTATTTTGTGCATGTGTGTGTGCATGCTCCAATCCCCAGGGCCCTAACAGCATGGGCGGTGTCCCTGGGTGGGTGTGTGTCAGTTCAAGGCAGACGTGGTGGTGCCTGCTCCAGGACACCCACTTCGCTGCTGTCTGGTGCCCAGTGGTCCTGCCCTGTGCAGCCCACAGGATGTTGGCCTACTTTGATGCGTTTCTCTCATCAACATACAGTAGACACACACACACAGAAACACACATTCTCAGATAACCTATAACTCCTCTGAAGATCTTTCCAATCTTTTTGATTGTTTGCCATATCCTTCCTTCTCCAATGCCCAAACTTGTGTGATGCTGCTTCTTAATGCCAAGGCTTGTTGATCAGCTGTGATTTTGCTGTTGCTCCAGAGGTTGTTAAAATATTTTCCTGCAAACACTTTAAAGAATGAATAATTTTCTACGGTTAATTTTAACATCTCTTCACAGGACAGAAGTGGTCTCTGAGCGGGGAGTTTAGAGTCCCTGCTTTTGAAAAGCATTGAATGAAAGCACAAAAATCGATTAACAGTAGTGGCCAGTGAGGGGCAGTGGTGGCCTATTTGTTAAGGAAGCATACTGGGGTCCACAGGGTTCCGGGTTCGAATACACCAACTGCCAAGCTACCACTGAGCATGGTATCGTCCCCACTTACAGTGTCACAGCCGCTCAAAGCTGTTAAATGCAGGGGTCACATTTCATTGTGTGCAGTTGGGATTGACAATGACAAGGAGCTTGTTTTCCTTCCTTCAATGTAAAACTTAGGCCCGGGGTTCCAAAGCTGGTTCACTGTATAATTATAGTTGGGCCACAAGAGCATGTTAAATGTGTACTGAATTTGGCTGACCAATATATATTGCACATTCATACTGGTAGGATTTGTAGTATGACTGGTATATCCTTTTCTACCCCAATTCAGCTCGTCCCTTTTTCAGAGGTTGCCCCAGTGAATCATTGTTTTTCATCTCACCCTGTCCTCTGTATCTGTTTCTACTCTAACTCCAACTACCTCCATGTCCTCCTCACTGCATCCATTGATCTCCTCTTTGTCTCCTACCTGATAGCCCCATCTCTAAGATCATTCTTCTGCCAATTTATTCACTGGGGCAACCTCTGAACATGTTCAAAACCATCAATCTGGCTTCTCTAGCTCTTTCTCTAAATTTTCAAATAAAAAAACAAAGTTTTCTTACTTAACCCAAATCACACTGCACCATACTGTGAGCATTTCCTATGGGTGGTGAGCCCACTGGAAGTTAAGTGGGTCGGGATGGTGCTATGCTGAGAGCTCCTCAATGGCAACCTGGCAGCTGGTGAATTCAGACCTGAGGTCTTCCTGCCCTGGTCCACTTCCTTTACCACTGTACTTCATTCTGATACATTTTATATATCAAAATCCCAATGTTACATGGGAACTCTTTAAACTAGCATTTTTGAGGAATAAATTTAACTACATATTTCTTTTAATCATCGAAAAACATTAGGGACATCCAATAATATCCATCCATCCATTCATTTTCGTTTGCTTATCTGTTACCTGGTGGTGGGGGCAGCAGTCTCCAACTCACACTGCGCTCTACCAGCCCCTCATGAAACCTCCTCTAGGTGATGAGCCCATTGGAAGTTAGCCACCCTAACCTGGATTCGAACATGACCAGGAAGTGAACCCTGGAGATTCACACATATGACATATTGCCTCGGTGCCGTTTCTTTCCCTTGGGGGGGTGTGCCTTCAACCCATCATCTAGGACAAAACTCAACCTCTTTTACCACCAGACCATCACTGCTTCCCTGTTGTTATGGATTAATATCAGTATCGGAAAATGGTTATATATAAATCAGGGGTCTCAAACTCGCGGCCCGGGGGCCATTTGCGGCCCGTGGAACGATATTTTGCGGCCCCCGCCTTGATGTGAAAGTTGAATTTATAGTAATATTTTATAGATTTGTTCTCCACATTTTATGGTCAATCCTATAGTTCTCCAAAACCTCATTCACAGCCCCCTTTTGGTTCAGGGTTGTATTACACATAATCTATGGGAAACTGATTTTTTATATATTTTTTTCTTTTGTATTGATTACTGACGTGGCCCTTCCGTGAAATGATAGTGTGGGTGGTGGCCCTCAACTTATTTGAGTTTGAGACCCCTGATATAAATGGTAATATTCCAAGAAAAATAAATATTTTTCAGAGACAGAAACTGAACTTTAAGAAATGATGAATGGCTGACATTTTTCAAACTTACATCCAGACTTTTTTTGTCACGCCCCACCCAGTGTGGCCTGCACAGTTCTGGGCTTAGGGACAATTAGAAGTAATAGCAGGAAGCTTGTTAACGTTATCTTCTGCCATGACGGCCTTCCACTGGCACTTAAAGACTCTAAAATGGTCACGTAGGGAGACGGACAGTCAGACAGTGGTTCCTGGGAGGAAATAAGGAGGAGTGGAGGAGGCAGACCACCAAGAACAAGGCTAAGGACTATTCCACATTTTTCACCTGTTCGGCTCCATCCACAAGGAGACCAGGAAATTATATTGTCTACAAATCAGCACCACAAACATAACACTTTTACTCTTTTAATATAATTATATAATATAATTAAGTCACAAAGATGCCAATGTTACATAAATAACTAGCAGTAATACTTCAGATGGATTTTGATATAGTATTTTTATTTTAAAAAGTGACCTAATGTTTCATCAATGTGCCAATGCTGCGTCTGCAGCTCTGTCCCCGACAGCAGCTCAGAAGCGACTCTATTGTTCAGTAGCACGTGTCACATCCTGTATGCATGACACTACACATGCAGCAGAGCTGGTGGCCGGAGACACGACAGGGATGACGATATAATCTGTACTGGGAAGTAGAAGAGGATGTAGTCAGAGCGCTCCAAAAAGATGAAACAAAATAAACAGAGACCAAATGAGACCCAGACATAACAGTCACGTAGGTCTTACCCACAACGGGTCACATATTTATCAGGATTTACTATGATTGTCATGTTGCGGGAATTTTTTTTTCAACGTCCTGCAATTTCTAACTATGGATAAAGTGAATGGCTCCTGTAGAAAATACTGGGAAAGGTTTTGAATCTGGAGCTAACTGTATTATGTTTATGTACTACAAAGTACTACAGAGTAGTAGTTACTGTACTGATTTATAAAGAAATGGTTAATAGTCTGGCAACTGGAGGATTCGAACTTGAAGCCCTGTGTACTGTGTAAGTCCGCTTCCTGAATCACTAAGCCACCACTGCCGACCACAATGATTATAACATATTTTATTCTCCATGCCTAAAGTAAGTAAATTTGACAGCTGTGCCCTTCTAAATTGACTCAGTCTAACCTAAGGGAATTTATCGTAGTAGGACATTATAATAACTATTTTGGGTGCTAATGTTGGCCAGGTGGTTAAGGAAGCGTACTTGGGTCCGCAAGGTCTCAGGTTTGAATCCATCATCTGCCAGATATCAACTGAGACAAGCACGGCACTATCCCGAGCCTTGTTGCTTCCAGTGGGCTCACCACCCACAAGAAGGCTCACAGTATGGTGCAATGTAATTTGCACGGGCTACCCCTGTAACCCAGTAACAGATAAGTACTGATGGAGATAAATTAATGACTTGATAATTATCTAATGCAATGTGGCATGGAGGAGCTGTAGTATTATGGTGACTTGTTAAGACATGGTGGAAGTCCAATAATGGATGCACAGAGTTTTCTCAGAACTCGTAAATGACCATGTGGGTATAAATGTTTGTTTTTCTCAATAGGTGGCCCTGAAATTGCCAAACAGTCTGGGTTAGGTGTGGGCAAACTACCCTGGGCCCGTTCAGTTGTCTAAACTGGGCCACCAAACCTGTCCAAATGATGTAATTGGTTTGTATTGTTATTATACTTCTGCATTTCCCACGGCTTTGCACAATGGTTTTATGTATGGTATAGACTACACTATTATCTAAATTCACACAAACACACCAAAACCTGGCCTACTGTCCAATAGTAGGAGCAATTGTGGGCTGTAAGTAAAAAAATGTAGCCCAGGTCTGGTGCAGGTTGTAACCCATACTACGATTGTCCCTTCTCCTTCTCTGGTCACATCAGCCTGTAACTGGACTCTAACCATTTACACAGCAGTTTAGGATAAGAATTGTATTGTATTTGGGCCAGAGCATTTGATTTTCAAGGTTGGGAAAAGTTAGAAATCTAAAATTGGACAATCACTGCCAATTCCAAGGAGAATTGATAATACATGCAGCATAATTATACCATTCACTCTTTGTGGAATAACAAGGTTATTCCACGTCACCTCACCAAGTCCTTGAGGCAAAAAGCTCAGTGAAAGAAAAATACCTCCGTCAACATTAAAAACAAAGATAAGACCGGGCCATTTATTTACAATTTTGCTGCAGTGTTAAAATACGTGCTCACTGCACCCTCCATCTCCGTTTCTGACACTGACAGACTTCCTGTGCGTACAGACAATGAAATTTTGGTGGGCTTGTTACCTCCCCCTCTATTCATGGTTGGTTTTTCTAGATGAGCTTCCTTCAGTCTTCTCAAAACAGTCTTTCATCTTCAAGAAGAAGTCAAATAACTTAAAGCTAAACCTTTTGGATATCATGACCTGGATGAATGAGAATCTTGTCAGACAGACTGTTGACGTTTTAATTTTGAGTTACTGATCTATGTTACATTTGTTATATATATATATATATATATATATGTATATATATATATATATATATAAGTTATTGACAACTTCACTGACCACATCAACTCAGTGGACAAGAACATCAAGTTCACCAGAGAAGATGTTAAGGACAACAACTTTGCCTTTTTGGACTGCGGAGTCCACATCATGGAAAATAGACATGTTAACATAGAGTTTTACAGGAAACCAACCCACATTGGCCAGTACCTCCATGTTGACTCTCACCACCCACTTGAACACAAACTGGGGGTTATCCGAACTCTCCCGTCACGGCCAGACACCATCCCCACCACAAATAGAGGTAAGATGAGGGAACAAGCACGCATTAGGACATCCCTTAAGAACTGTGGTTATCCCAAATAGGCTTTTCTTAAAACCACTAAGGAAAGGCCTACAGACAGGGAGGACAACAGGAAGGGTAATGTTGTTATCCCTTACGTCTCAGGGGTCTCTGAGAAACTCAGGCAAATTTTTAATCAGCATGAGATCCGTACACAATTCAAACCCTGCAACACCCTAAGACAGACACAGGTTCATCCCAAAGACAAGATCCTAAGACACAAGCTGGACAACGTGTTCAATGCCATTCAGTGCAGTGAGGAGTGTTCGGACCTCTACATTGGGGAGACCAAGCAGCCGCTATACAGGCGCATGGCCCAACATAGATGTGCTAACACCTCAGGTCAGGACTCAGCCGTCCACCTACACTTAAAGGCCAACAACCACTCTTTTAAGCACCAAGATGTTCAGATATTGGCCCGAGAAGACAGATGGTTTGAGAGAGGAGTTGAAGAAGCCATTTTTCTCAGCCTGGAAAAACCATCTCTCAACAGAGGTGGTGGTTTTGAGACATAACCTTTCACCCACCTACAAAGCCCTTTTGGGAACAATACCCAAAAGGTTCCACTCTCAACAACCTGGTTCGCATATTAACGAGCCGAGTGACCAAAACCACCCCGTCAATGACGGCAGCGGGTGGAATCAAACATGAAACCTTGCCGACCCAAGTCGCTTCGTTAACCACTAGGCCACCACTGCCGACCAGCCGTACTCAGCAAAACTACATTTTCATTCAGGATTTCTCGAGGTTGACCGTCTGCTCTGTACAGGATATCTATTTCTGGTTACAAAGTGCAATTTGTTCACTGGTCCTTCCTTAAACATTACATTTCATGGCTACCAAAGAACCTCACAGAAATTAATTCATAGGTTAATTTTGTGCTGGGCACTTGTCAGAAAACTTTTCTGTAAAAAGGACTGTCAAAGATAGCTGTTAGTTCATACCCCTAGCTTCCTAACACACAAAAGGCTAAGAGTCAAAACTCAAGTTAATTGATTTAATTGCAGAAGCGGGTACAGTGCAATGATTACATACAGAACTGGACCAAAGAACACCTTTGTTGCACACATTTTTATACAGTCTTGTTGCATACATACACATGTGACAGTTACGCCTAGAGACGTTTTGGGTTTTTCCACTGCTAAACAGTTGTTCCTTTTTTATAATATCGAAACGAGACAGGACCATGTCTGTCACCCCACATATACACCTTTGACCTTTCAGCAGACAGCAAAACATCCTGTTAAGAAATTAGTGAGCAGGTGTTCATCTTTCAGTTCTTTCTTCTATAAAGGTTACAAAGCAGGGCAAAGCCCAAATTTAATATGAAAATAACATAGTAAGCAAATACAATAGAATTTTGCCAACAGCACTTTTCTTTAGAAGATGCCTTGAAAAGAAATCTGCTGACACCAGATTAGCCCAACATCTGTCTTCCTACTATTGTTCCTGATTGTATTTTTCAATTTCGCCAGCATGCATTAACTGAGACCAAGTCCACTACGGCCTGCGTCCTGTGAAGATAATGGACTGATTGTGAGATAAACCTTAAAATACTTCATCCCAGAGCCAACATTAATCGTTGATAAAATATATTGTACATACATGAACATCTTGCAATAGTTTTTGTACCATTAACGATTTGAAACAAAACAAATCTTCTCATTTACAGCGTCAAATTCATGGTCAGACAAATCCGATTGGACCACAGCGATGGAACATCGCTGGGAGCAAGAGTCTGGTTCGACAGAGTCTCTGTAAAAACACACAATGCGAGTGGATACGCATGAAGGAAGACAACACACTGCGATTGTTGTTTATCTCTTGTTTATGTGAAAACAATGGTTGGCGTACAGAGCGGTGTAGACAACCTCAAGGCTTTTCCCTAACTGTCTTTCCCGTTTGTAAATATTAGCTGGATAAAAATAGCCCGCAGATACGTTTCTGTCACTTTCACATCGATAACAATTGACAGAACAGAGGGGAGAGGAAGTATTCTCTTTGTGTGCAGCCGGCCTGTGACTATTTGAGTCACAAGGACCATTTTACAATCGTTCGTACAATCACACAGAAAAAAAACAATTCCGAGAGCTATTACTGTAGCCTTATTGGCACGTTCGCACTACAGCAACTCTTGACATGCAAAACTCTAAAGACATGACAAATGTGTAATAAAGAATGATGTACTGTTAACCAAACACAAATGAACCAACACAAATGAGCAACAACCAACACGAATGAACAACAACGTTATCTAAATATGTTAATTGATAAAGTGACAGTTGATGTGGTTACCGTGGTCATAGTTTTGCAGTCATTGAGAGAATTTACGTGAAATGGAATTTTGGTACTCAATGCCATTTCTAATTTTTTCTAATGGTTTTTGATTCAAGTGAAAAGCCATTTGTTTTAAAATCTTAAAAAGAATTACAGGAATTCATTTGGTGTTCGTGTACATAGGAGTATTTCTGGTTACCGTGGTCATAGTTTTGCAGTCATTGAGAGAATTTACGTGAAATGGAATTTTGGTACTCAATGCCATTTCTAATTTTTTCTAATGGTTTTTGATTCAAGTGAAAAGCCATTTGTTTTAAAATCTTAAAAAGAATTACAGGAATTCATTTGGTGTTAGTGTACGTAGGAGTATTTCTAAAAAATATTTCGTTTTCTAAAAAAAAAAAAAAAAAAGAAAATTACTTCAAGAATCAAGAAGACTACTTTGAGGGCAACATGACATAGAAAGCTTCTTCAGCCTTGCGGGTGATTTTCAGTTCTTATTTTTGTTCATTCTTATTAAATTGAAGTTGGTCAGCCCTTTATGGCAAACTACTGAATCTTCAGAGTGCCTCACAGACAAGCTTAAAGGAAAGCAAACTCCTTGTCATTGTGACATTGTGATCCACACCACTGCTCACAAGAAAATTTGACCTCCGAATTTAACCCATCAACAAAGTGAACAGTGGGCAGGTCTGAGGGCTCAGTGGACCTGGCAGCTGGTGGATTTGAAACTGGAACCCTGTTTCAATCTATCCATCTTTGAGCCCGTTGAGCAATCCTGCTCAGATAGAAAGACGCCTTTTCTCCCATTCATGCTCAATGGATGAAAGACGTCATGTCTTGCCTAAAACAAGGGAAACGTAAGATATTGAATAAATCAGTCAATTAAGAGTTTCCAGAAAGTGTAGGGTCCCTTTTTAAAAATATTCCAAACTTTGTTAATACTTTGCTCATACTATATGACTGTTTTACTTATCCATTTATTTTCCACTCCTCCCTAGAGATCGATATAACAGCAATCAATGGTTTGACAGATTTGGCAACAAGATCCTCATATTTACATTATATTCTCATTAATAATTTCAAATAATTGCCTTGACTTTAAACTCAAATACCGCTTATAAAACACTTTTTAGTAAAGATCTTTCTTTTTATCAAACGCACACACACATACAATCTCTCTTGATTGCACAAAGGTGGGAGTGAGTGAGGGTGTGTCTACTGTCGACTAAACGTCTGTCTCTCCCTCCTTCCTGCCTGTCTCGTCCCCGTGTCTTCAGCTGTACCATCATTGTTTCAATCAGTGTAAGTGTATGTTACACACTGTATGTTGAGTTTACTGTTTTCTGTTACATGTACATGGATGTAGAAACACAAAAATATACATTCTATTAATGTACCGAGTGTCAGTTTAACAATGGTTTGTTTTGTTTGTTCTGTTTAGAGTACAGAGTGAAATTTTTAGCCCTTGTTTGGACTCTGGGGTAAATCCCTGACCCAGAACGTCAGGTCAACACTGGGACGTAATCGTCTGCAGCACAGTCCAGACCAAGAGCATTTTATTTTTTAATGATCGCCTGGGTGTTTGTTTGTGAGAAAGAAAGGAAAACTCTACGACTATTTGTTGAAGTTTGGAAGCGACCAATGTTTTAGAGTATGCGTTTATTTAGGTAGGAAAAAGGACAAAGAGAGGAAAGGTGAACTTTCAGAGTGAGGATTTTTTTTTTTCATTTGCTTTTGTATATTATTCAACGCAGCATTTATTTGAAAGTGATTAAATAAGAGTGTTTACTTTGAATGGAAGCTGGGCAGGTTTTTCGACGAAGAGAGGAATTGTATTTTGGTTTATTTCTATTTGAGATAGACAAACAGGGTTCAGCGGACCCAAAGGCAGGGCTGGGAGACTCTTCTTTGGTGTTCGAATATTTATTAACAGAAAACAAAAACCTGACATAAACTAAACAAACTCCTTCTACATGCACATTACAAAGTACATGAACTCTAATCCTAAACTTCAACAATGGTTTGGCTACCTAAGCCCAAACCAATACCTAACAGCAGAACATATCACACTTAACATCATAGTTCTGCAAACATTAACGAAAACCCTCCTAACAAGACAATGATCCCACAAAGACTGAGTGAAATGACAAAGACACAGGTGACTGTGATGACGCCGATTACCCAATACCAGACAACAGCAGGAAAAGGGAAAGACACACAGACACACAGACCTCACACATAGTTTATTTATTAGTAAGTCTCTGTATATTTTTAATGTGTGTGAGAGTGTTAGCAGCCTTTGGCTCCTGTAGACCACAGCTTCTCTCTCTCTTTAACATCAGCAAGTAGATAGTTCAAGTGACGCAGGTCCAATGTGAACATGAATTGTGAGAACATTTTATGGTCAAATATAAATAACTCTACTGAATGGTGGAATATATTTTCACAGGTATTTTCAGTTTCTAGTTGGGCTCACTACTGGCAGGAAGGATCACGGTAGGAAGCTGGGTTGCAGTTGCAGATTTGAGCCAAATCAGCCAAATCACCGACCCCTCCTTAACCTTCCCGCAGGTGGTAAACCCAGAACAAGGCACCAACAGCCCTAACTGCAATTCAATCCCTTTCACATACATTGGGCGTGACCTTTAACCAGTCTGGTCTCACCAAGCAACCAATCATGTGGTGCATTTACCTCGGGAATTAATTAATTAATCTTTACACAGTCGCGGAGACTGTCATCCAAATCACACTGCACTATGCTGTGAGCCTCCATGTAGGTTGTAAAGCTACTGGAAGTTATGTGGGTGCCTTGATCAGAGCACCTCATTGCTAACCTGGCAGCTGGTGGAGTTGATCCTAGAGCCTCACAGACCTATTCCTGCTTATATAACCACAAGGCCCCCAAGAATTAGCTTGTGACAATTAAAATATCACTTAATGACAGAAAAATGCAACCAACAATTTGAGTAAAGTATTCACAGCAGGGTCATTCATTCATCTTCATCTGCTTATCCGTTGTTGGGTCGCAGTGGCAGCTGGCACCACTCAAATCACATTGGACCATATTGTGAGCCTTTTTTGTGGGTGGTGAACCCGCAGGAAGTTATGGGGTCAGGACGTTGCGATAATCAGAGCACCTCAGTGGCAACCAGGCAACTGGTGGATTTGAACCTGAAGCCTTGCGGACCCAAGTCTGCCTCCTCAACCGTGAGGTGAAGAAGACATGAGGTAGATACAATGTGAATGGTGCTGTTACTGTGTTTAGACTCGTATAAAGAGTGTAATGGGAGGATCAGCCAAGGGGAGAAAAGCGCATGTCAACCAAACCAGTGTGATGTAGACGAGAGTCAGCACGTGTCCTCCCTTGTTAATGATCTTTTTTAACAGCTCTAAATTCTGGGCACGCTCTGATCTAATGAGGCATAATCACACAACTCTTGATAATTCACCTGATTGGATCGTATGCCCTTTGATTGGCCAAATGGACATGATGGTGTGGATGCACTGATAGGTTATCTAGGGGAAGGTGGGAGGAGCAGGTTGTGCTATAGGACCCAGGGGGACGACTCTTGAATGGCAACGGCACTGACACAACAGAGATGAAAGGGCGATGATGTCATGTTGGCCAGTGTGTACGTGTGCACGTGGTTTGGGACAGAAACAACTGTTTATTGGTTTTTCCAAGTGAGGACTAAACCAGGAGGCTTGAACTTAATTGTAATTGTTGCCTACTTGCTGCTGATGTCACTTTGGAGAAATGCCCTTCAGGACGGACATGTCAGTGTCAGTTGCTGATGACGGCACTGGTGACGAAATGGCAGGAGGGCAAAATACTGTTGAGCTCCCTGGTTATATGGTGCTGTACATGCAGAAAAGAATTGTTATGTGATAGCACGGTGAAAAACAATTTTGAGGACTTTTTAAATTTATTTCCATCTTAACCCACACTGTTTCTGCACATCGCTTAATAATACAAATAATTTGACATTACTGATAATAAAATGTCCCTGATATGACGTGTGAGTCTGTGTGTATGTGCCTTACAGGAAGAGGAAAAATTATGGTATGATAGAAATATCTTTCTCCATCATCTGTCCCCATGGGGAGCTGCCTCCGGTGGAAGGGATGAGATACAAGGGATACTATGTGGAAAAAAAGAGAGACACAGACAGACAGTCGGGCAGACAGACGGACGACAAGAGAGACTGGGGAGGGGGTGAATAAAAGACAAAGGGAACATGGGGACAATTGTGATGTTGTAAAGATAGCTAACTGAGTTAGGGACAAACATCACTCCCGTCATCACCTCCTGTTTCTCAGCACATTAATGGCAGTTACTCCCAGAAACTGTTTGGGGTTGAAGGTGGGATGAGGGTCCCCACCCACTCCCATTTCCCCTCATCCTTCTTCTCCAGCTCCTATAAAACCTCTGACACTGATGCACTCCTTCACTGACATTCCTTTCCTCAGTGTGAGATATTCCAGAACTTTTATTTCATACATTTTGTTGACGATTTCAACTCAGCATCTCATTTTTTTTGTGCACATCTGGGAAAACAAACCGGGAAAAGTTAGTAAGTTTGATCTCTTGCAACGTGCTGTACCTCCATCCGGGAGAGAAGATGTACCACTCCAACCTGAGGCTGATCTCTTTGCTGCTGTCTCTGATGCTGTACAGCGCAGGTGATCTGTCTTTTATAGGGGCAGGAATAATGATGAAAAATAAAATTAACTAAAGGTTGTTTTCTTTTCCAGATGCAAAGTTGGAAATCATACCCAGCGTATTTGACGTGCATTTAGGAGAGGAGTTACTTCTGTTGTGTAAAGGTGAGTTGTTTAAATGTTTAAACTGGAAAATTTTCATCGTCACATTTTAACTCATATTGAACTCGCTATTATTTCCCTCTACATCTGTGCTTTTTCTTCTGTAGCGACTGGAGGGGAAGGAGAAATATCCTGGCTAAAGGATGGAAATGCTATTGATGATCCTGAAATTGTAAGTCATGATGGATCCTCTTCCACCCTACATATTAAGAAGACCACTCTGCAGGAGGCTGGCACCTACATATGTGAATGTGAATTTGACAATGGCCACAAGGACAATGCACGATCCACAGTGACTGTCTATGGTTTGTAACAGCTAAATTGGAAGACATGTTTCATGTTACATTTCAACAACTCTTTTTTGACTCATTTGACTTATTACTTTGCAGAGGGTCCATCCTTTGAAGGCACAAAAACATTCCATGAGTTCCATATAGGGGAAACTGGGTTTGTTCCATGTCTGGTGAAGGGAAAGCCACAGGTGAATGTTCTCTGGTTTCGGAACAAAGAAGTAATCCCATCTACAGGTAAGGGGCGTGCAGCATACTTTTACCAGTTGGTTAAATGAAAAGGCATGTGTAGTGAAAGTTGGCTGAGCTGGCTAAGAAACTACTTCATGTAATCTTTTTGTACTTCACATGACTCATCATACCTCATATTTACTCAATGCTGTTTTATAGTATTTCTCTTCACCAGTTTCTTTCTGCCTCTTTTTTTTTCATGCATACTTCAGGAAATCTGCGTGTGCGTCAATTGCCAAACAATACACTTTACTTTACTGAGGTTCAGAGAGAGGATGCTGGGACTTACGTCTGTCACGCTGAAATTAATAAACGGGTCGCACCAAAGCAGCTTTTTGTCTCTGTGGATGTCAACTGTGAGTAAATTCTTATATAACTGTATTTTTAACAGCCATTTGGTTTAACAAAGATTTAAAAAAAACACCTCAACCTTTATTACAGGAATATTAGGGACTTTCTATGCAGTGTGCATAGTTTAATCAGCCTAAGTCTGTAATCCATTTTTTCTTCCTGCAGTTCCTCCAAAAATGATTCCTAAAGAAGAGGTGATAAAAGCGAGGGCTGGGCCTGAAAATAATGCCTCCTTGGTTTGTCTGGTTGAAGGTTCCCCTGTACCACAGATCACCTGGACAATGTAAGGCATAATTTTGTATGGTGGTAATGTTAATTGAAGGGCAAGTAACACAAAACTTAATGCAGTTTATATGTATATATATATATATATATATATATTTGCATTGGGGAACTAGAATCTAAATATACCCAATGTTTTGACACATATTTTAAAACTTTACAACTACATAATTTTCAGAAATATTTGCAGCATCAGAAATTTTGTCACATTCACTTTTTAATTACTTTTTGCAAATCAAGACAGGGTAAAAACCAAGGAAACAAAAGACTATAATAAAGAACAAACAACAAATATTTCCTTTAGAGTAGAGATGCTTTAATTTATTTTTTTTAAAACTAGGCAAAAATAAATAATTTATTTCCATATCCTTTTACTTCCGCTTTCCTTGCAATTATGCCTTTCCCCAGTAGATATCATAGAGTATAAGAAGGATTTTTGGTTTTATTTATTACTTATTCATGACTTTTACATTCATTTATCTTAGTTCTTTCTGCTCTTGCCTCGGGCCCCGAGGTCCAATTTTAGGACCAATTATGGCCTTCAAATTAACATGTTTGACCACGCCTGTACTAAACCATGCAAGACCAACCTGTGGTTTGGCAGCCACATGCGGCTCCTCTGCTGATCTACATGCCGTCCTTGTAGAATTTTTGGTGCTTTGGCCCGTTTGGGATGTCTCTGTCCCACTTAGGATACTAAAATCCAGTGGCATCGCCACTTCTGGTGGTGATGCTTCAAGGAAGGGTGATTGATGCCTTCAGGCCAAGATTGATTGGTTCCTGGCATCACCACCTAAAGGAAGGTTCAAGATGGGCTGATACGGCGCAACGTAATTTGGGTGGCGGTCGTGGAGACTGCTGCCCCTGTGACCTAGTAATGGGTGGCAGGATAGCTGGATTGTTGGATTTTGTTTATTTTTATTCTTTTAATCTCATGCCAATGTGCATTGACACAATTTACTTTTGGAAAAAAGAATTAGCAGAGATTAAAAGCTCTTTACTGGAAGTTAAAGGAGTGAAAAATGTTTACACCTTTATGGAAGTGTTTTTTACGAGTCTGGGTTGGTGCATCATTTGGCTCAGTGCTGTAACACAATAACCAAACCTGACTGGTTGGCCTTCATTACTTCCTTAGATTTTAAATACATGTACCTTTTCATAGCTTAAGATCTCTTTTGTTTGTTTATACGTTTATGTTTATACAAAGTGTGAAAGACATTATCTTATCAGTATTCTTAACATTATTTGGCATCACTCATGTCCTCCTCAAACTTTATCTCTGTCTCCTCTGAATAAACCTTTTCCTCTTCTTCCTACTGGGCTTCATCACGTTCCTGTAAAAAGTTGAATAGCATCTCGACTTGAGCCAAGATGGATGACCAGTCATGGGAAACTCACTCTTTATCTTCTTTTTTTCCTATTTGCAGGCCAATTGCATTTGACCCTTCACGTCATCAGTTCAACTCGGACCAAAGCCAGTTGACCATACTGTCTGTGAGCAGAGATGACCACGGAGAGTACGTCTGCACTGCTAAAAACAAGATGGCAGCGGTCAACGGCACCTTCTTGCTGGACGTCTTTGGTTGGTTATATTTCAAAACATTCTTCACAGCGTTTTGGATTAAAACATTCTCAATATTTTCTCCTGAATCTTGGATTGTTGTTTTTGATTGCAGAGGCTCCAAGGGTGATTCTTTCATCAGAGCAAAAGATGGTATCAGTGGGTGGGCAAGTGTCCGTCTCCTGTAATGTCTCTGGTTTTCCCCACCCGGAGCTGCACTGGTTCAACAAGTTAAATACACACCCATTGGTAAATTACTGCTTAATCCTTTGGATTAAATTGTTAACATTATACACGGTTGTTCTATCATTGTTTAAATAAATATAATAGAAAATCAAACTGATGCTTTGATCAACTTTTTGCCTCTGTCAGGACTTGACTTCTGGCCGCATCCATGTCCTCGATGGAGTTTTGACCATCAATGATATAGTGCCCTCTGATGGTGGGGTTTATTCCTGCATGGCCGTCAGCACCTTATCTAATGCATCTCGGGATGTTGAAATACTCAGTAAGTGTTTGTGAAGCCACAGCTCTTGGTCTTGTGTACCTATACTGGTGTATCTTGAGGAGGTTCTTATTATATTATTTTATGTTAACATATTATTCTTTGGTTTAGTGCAAGATTTCTTTTTCAATCAACTCAGATTTTTTATTTAATTTATGTCAATAGTCGTTCCTTATGTACCATATCAGTATATAAAATTGTACTTTTGTCTAAATATTTGCCTCATCTCTCCTTCCTGCAACAGCTCAGCCTGGTCCTCCTCTCTACATGTCAGTTACACCGGGACCAACTTCAGTCCGTTTCTCCCTCAAAATCTTGCCAGTCAATGGAGGAACACCACTCACCAATTTTGTCTTGCAGTGGAGACAGACTGCTACTGAGAAATGGACGGAGAGGACGGTGGCCTTCTCAGGTGCATCACATATCAAAGCTCTTTTCAAAGAAAGACGTTTGTCTCCTTTTTGATGAAAAATCTTGAACTTTGTGCAGAGACTTATGCCTTTTAATCATTGCTTTTTCAGAGTCTCCCATCATCACTGGCCTCAAGCCTTACACTCACTTCTCAGTACGGTTGGCTGTTTCCAACTCTGTGGGAGTGGGGGAGTTCTCAGACATCAAAAGTGTCCGTACCTTAGGAATACGTAAGTACTGCACATCCACCAGTGAATGGACACAGCGAAATTAGAAATTGTTATAAAAAGCTTTAACTTTATGGCATAAAACGGTGTTGTAACCTTAAAATATTTATATTTAGATTTATAAATACATCAAATATAAACCTATATGAAAAGTTGAGAAAAGGGACATTTTCATCCACGATAGAAGTCAGTATGTAAGAGTAGGTACTTGAATATGTGAAATTTAACAGTGTTTTTCCATACTCAGTCACTAATTTGACCTTATTCATGTCTCTTTTATCAATCATCATCATCATCATCCTCATCAATACCACCACCATTATTATGCTCCTCATCATCACTACTACCTTCATCATTGTTATTGTCCTGGCCATCATCATCATCATTGGCTTCCTGAACTCCATTCATGCTGCTACAACATGCTTTCATCCCAATGCAGAAGGTACAGGAACCAATAAAATATTGTATACTGTACATATATATATATCTTATCTGATTTAGTGATGTTTTCTCTGATGGTCAAGGAGTTTGGTAGGCAACTGGTTAATCCACACTAACACTAACTGAATAAGCCTCTTTGATGAGGGTTGAAATGATTTCCAAACTCTTTAACCTTGACCCACAAAAGACATCAGTTTTAATAAAAGTTTTTTTTTTTCTCCAGGTGAACCAGACAGCCCAGTTCTGATGTCCAAAAGTATGATAGTAGAGAAAAATGCCATTACCATCCCTCTTAAGCAGCTGGATGATGGTGGGAGTCCTGTGCTGCACTATATTGTCCAGTACAAACAGGTAAAATAATTTGACTCCCAGTGTTTGGAAGTCTATGTTTCATTTTATCTTGTGTATTTTATTCTTTCCTGTCGACCTCCTCCCTTTTTCCAGGACAAAGAAGGTGGAGTGTGGAAGGAGCAGCAGCTGCCATCTGACGCAGAAACTGTTGCTCTTCAAGACCTTCCTTTTGGGTCAGACTATAAATTGCAGGTCGTGGCAGTGAATGCCAACGGTTCTTCTACGCCAGCAACACTGAGCTTCACCATTGCTGAAAAGCCTCGTACGTTCCTTGTCCACTGCATAAACCAGATAAACTCAAATAAGTTGAGGGTCACAACGCACACTACTATTTCATCGAAGAAATTAAATGTCAGCTTCCAGTGTTCAATACAAAAGAAAAATGTAATAAAAAAATCAGTTTCCCATATAATCTGTGTAATATAACACTGACACTGAGTTTTGAGAACTATAGGATTTACCATAAAATGTGGAGAACAAATCTATAAAATATTATTATAAATTCAACTTTTACATCAAGGTGGGGGCCGCAAAATATTGTTCCATGGGCCGCATGTGGCTCACGGATTGCAAGTTTGAGACCCCTGGCATAAATGGATAGTCATTACTAGATTTACAACAGAAAAGTGTGTACCAGGTCATCTTAGGTTTGACTTTTTCCCCACAGAGAGTGGCAGCATGACTAAGGGCAGCGTGGCTGGAGTGGTCATGGTCATCTTTTTGGTGGTTTTCCTCGTCGTTGACGCCACCTGCTGCTACAGAAACCGCTGCGGCCTTCTCATGTCTATTGCTGTCAAGTTGTTTGGAAAGAACGTTCCAGGACTAAAAATGCATGAGGAATCGAACAATGGGTAAGTGAGTTTGCCAAATGTTGATATGTTTTTTTTTTTTTAAATCCCGTCTTTTAGAAAGTATCAAATGTCTATAAACACTATTGTTTTGACATAAAACAACAATCCTGACCACAGGGAAGTGACGCTGAGGAGAATTTCATCTACCAGGGAAAGCTTTCCTCAGGTGGACACTCCAACGCTCACCAAGGACAGTCAGCTGATGGAGGTGACCTGTGACAAGGCCCCGCTCACTAAAAATGAGTATGTTTTTCACTGCCATACAATCTTTCTCTCCTGGTATTGTAAGTTATTACAACAATCCTTTAAATCCTTTAATCATACTGTGTTTGCCCTCTACAGGAAAATACAACCAGATAGAATCCATCCCATAATAAATGCATGATGCGTGAAGAGAATCTACTGTTGTCACAGACTCAGAACACAGTGCTGCCTGTAGTGGACACAACTGTCATGGGAAAAGGCAAAAAAGGCATAGTGACTTAAAGTGTGTTACAGGGTAAATATTTTTTATTTTTTTTGTCATGTAAATATTTAAAATGTGTTTGTAGCCTTTTTATAAATACTGCTTTTCACTGTCATTGTTGTTAGAACATCAAGGATGAAATTATAAACAATTAAATGCTGTAAACTAAACGAACTAATCCCACTGTCATTTCCCTGCACTCCTATTTATTACTGTCATACTAGATTGATGAAGAGAGGCTTTGGATTTAGGGCCATATTGGAAGACAGGTTCACTGTTAAGCACTTTTTTTGTGTGTTCCTTCTTATTTGTAGCAGCTTACACTGGGGTTGAAAGTATCTTTTTCCATAATAAGGATAACCTTTAAATGTACCTATAATAATAGTCAGAAATACACACTGTGATTTTTTTTTTTAGTTGTCGGATCTATATATTTATCATTTTTAATACTTACACAAATAAATACTGAAAAGTCAAAATTTTAACTGAGATGCAGCTATCTTGTTGGTTTGTTACACTACGTTGTTTTTTTTTACTTATATGATAATTGGATACATTCCTTCTTAAGATTGTATATTGGTGTATATACATCGGCTGTGTCTCTTTGATTGATTAAAATTATTTTAGGAAAATTGTATGCCTTTGTGTGGTCTATCTAGTAAACTGCAACTTATTATATTCTCTTTTTTTCTGAGAAAAAATGAAAAAAAAAATCACTACAAAATTATTATTCCCCCCAGAAAACCTAAAATGAAAGAATATGGTCCAAACCAAGCTCCCATGTGAATATTTTGTGTGCTGCCAAATCCTTTTACTTTGAAGATCTTGTATAAAGGGAAATGCGTTACTGGGCTTCCTTTTTCATAGTGTGTTTTCATAGTGTTTGGCAAAGCAGCACTATGAAAGGTGTTAGCCACCTAGTAGCATCAGCTGGCTATGCGAGAAACAGCAAGACTCCCCAAATTTTCTCACCTAGAAGAGGCGGGCAGAGTGTTGGAAGAAGACAGCTATGTAGATGACATTCTGACATCCCACAATGATAAAGACCGATTAGTTGAACTCACTCATGAAATTGAAGAGATCCTAAAGGCTGGTGGTTTCTCTCTGAAACCCTGGGTCCAGTCAGAGCAAAGTGGGAGGCAGCAAAGTGTGGAGTCATCGCTCATGAGACAGGCTCCATCTAAAGTTGATAAAGTATTTGTGTTGCCGAATCAGATGAGAGACGAGGATAACAAGGCTTTGGGCATTGGACACTTGGTAGATGAGGATAAACTGTACATAATGTCTTCAGTCAACTTCTCAAAAAGAAGGGGAAAGATGAGGAAAGGACAGGACCTTTTCGGTGGAAAGGTCGACCAAAAAGACCTGATCCCCTGACCAGAAAAGAGCTCTTGAGCCAGATAGCTGGTTGCTGTGACCCCATTGGACTGGTCACACCATTCAAACGGGGGGGGGCTATCCTTGCGAGAAAGGGCTTTCAGGAGGCAGGGAGTAGAAGTCAGACCAGCAGCACATGGGACAAGCCACTTTCTGAAGGCCTCAGGGAGGAGGCCATCAGATTATTCCAAGAGTTTGCACAATTAAGACAGATCACTTTCCATAGAAGCCTGACACCGCAAGGTCAGAGAGGAAAACCCTGGGCTATTACCTTTTCAGATGGGAGTGACAATTCCTATGGAGCTGTGATTTACCTCCGGTGGGAAACAGAGCAAGGTGTAAAAGTCCAACTGGTGGAGTCCAAAGCCAAGCTTACGCCACTGCACCAAAAAGGGGATGCTATCAAAGCGGAGGTATGTGGAGCAGTTTTTGCAGCTAGGCTCAGGAAATATGTGGGAAAGCACAGCTGAATGAAAGTAGACCACTGGTTTCACCTAATTGATAGCCAAACAGTACTGGGGGCCATTCAGTGGGACAGCTATGGCTATCAGACGTTTTTTGCCAACAGGATTGGAGAGATTCAACATTCCAAACTTGATTTGATGTTTTTGATGTGGCCATTGGCTGAGTGGCCGCTAAAGTCTGCTGAAAAAGAAAAAGAGAAAGCATCAGTAAAGTACAAAGAAAAGTGTTTTCAGCTGTGGTAACCAGAGGTCAGAACAAGAAATGCAAAGACCTCACCCAGAATAATCCCAAAGTGGAAGAGCCTGGAGTAGGTGTGACTGCTGACATAACTGTGTGTTGATCATGTAGTGGAACACGATGAACCCCTAAAGAGAAGAATACCCACTGGCTCGGCTGTCAAAAACCTTCTGGACGTTAAGACATTTAGCAGATTATCCAAGTTGGTGGGTGTGGTTGCTTGGATAAGAAGAGCCGCCAACAGATGGTTAGGCCAGAGGTTCCAAGCTGCCAATCAGAAAGATCAGGAGTGGAAGAGAAGGCTGCCAAGCATGGCACCAAGTGATCCTGGAAAATTCACCCTGCAGACTCACCACACAGAAATGGGGCAACTGAAGCAGCGGTTAGGACTGTGAAGAGAGCCTTGCAGAATATAGGTGGTGATGGTGTCTTCACATGGGGAGAATTTCAGACATTTGCTTGTATGGCTGCCAACTCAGCCAACGAGAGGCCAATAAATGCAAAAGCACAAGTCCAAGAGGACTGTACTGAATATGTCACTCCAAATTCACTTCTACTGGGATGGGCACAGTCAAGAGGAGACCCAGGAGACTTACAATTCCAGACTTACCCTTATAAGAGAGCTGATGTTGTCTGGCTTGGTGACCAGAATGCTCTAAGGCTGGTAGGGCACAGTGCGATGCTGAGAGGGGCGCGTGTGACCCTGGGGAACATGCTTTTATTTCCGCCATAAAGTGTAATTGCACATCCTTGTAAGTTGAACTATATCTCTTTTTTTGTTTCTTTATGTTAACAAGGATACGGTGTTATGCAGAGGTGTACCTAGAACTATTTTATAGACAAATGCTGTTATTTATAGTTGCGGCGGAGGATGGGTGGTGGGGTGGGTTGTTTTCTTCTTGCTAAGGGGGGGCGTAACAGGAAAAGATTGGGAAGCACTGCTCTAAGGGGCCACTTCAAGCTGGGTAGGGTGATCAGCGTCAATCCTGATAAACAAGGGATTGTGAGAGATGTTAGGGTCAGGAGATTTCCCAGCTACCCAGTTGCAATCAAGGAGCCAGCCCTTATGGGAAGGGCAGAAAGGACAGCCAAGGTGGGATAGAAGTCCACTGCAAAGATTCTCCACCAGAGTCCTCCATAGAGATGTAAGGCGTCTTGTTATTTTAGTTCCAGTGGAGGAGCAAGCAAGTCAAGTTCCAGATGTGTGACGTGACCTCCTTGAGTTCCAGAACCAGGAGGTGTGCTGCCAAATCCTGCATGAGACTTTTATTTTGAAGAGCAGTCTGTGTCTGATAATTTGTGAAAAAAAAAAAAAAAAAAAAAAAAAAAAAAACATTTACTTTGAAGTTCTTGTATAGAGGGAAGTGGGTTAATGGGCTTCCTTTTTCATAGTGTGTTTTCATAGTGTATGGAAAAGCAGCACAGCTTGGTGGTTTAATGTTGATGAGCTCTGAGCACTGGGAAAAAGGGAAATGTTGAGTGCGTAAACCATTCTCAGGGACGCTACAGGTGAGTTTGTTTATTGGCTGTTTTGGTTTGGTTTTTTTGATTTTGAATTTTAGTAGTGTCTGTTGGCATCAACCATGTGTTAGCTTAGCATGATATTTTGCTACAAATTGTTTGTTTAATGGCTGCTCAACCATATATATGACAAAAATGCATTTGTGTGTTCGTTTCTTTATTGTAAAGGTTTTACACCTAATGAAATAGACTTAAACTGAATTAAAAGCAGGATTTGAAGATTCATGGTATCTGAGATGATTACTTGACCCTGATCATGGCTTAGGCCTTTTTCAAGTTTGGGCAGACTTCATTCAAAACCCTGGAAACTTGACATTTGGTGCAAAAAAACTCCAAAAAAAAAATTTTTCAAAAATGTCAAAATCAAAAGATAAGGGTCCACCTTACGTGTCTGGTGAGATTTTGACGTAATCAAAAATGATGTTTTTGGGTATTATTACACAAAATATTCTCATGGCTGCTTGCTTTGGCCCATAACCTTGCATTTTAAGGCATTTGGGGAAAAAAACATTTTGACTCAAAGTTTTTACAATTTTTGCTCAGAAGATAAGGGTGCCACCTTACATGTCTGGTGAGAATTTTACATGTTAAAAAGTAATGTTTTAAGGTATTATTGTACAAAAAAATCTAAGTGGCAGATTTTATGGGACAATAACCTTGAATTTAAGGCATTTTGGTAAGTAAAAATTAAGTCAAAATT
>JAFBJS010016480.1:0-10837 GCA_016785265.1 Paraplagusia blochii | reverse complement strand
CATTCATATAGATGTCATTAACATTACCACACTTCACACATAATATTCACAGTACCATTCACACCTATATACAAATATGAATTGATACAAACAGCCCTGTGCATAATGGGCTGTGCCCCGCGCTGGATAAACAACGCCCCTGAAGCGGCGCGCGCTTCCGCACAGGAACATTGAATCCGGACAGCGAGGTGAGTGCAGCGGAGTGAATGTGGATGTGTGAGTGAGTGTATGTGAATGTATGAAAGGTCCAAGGCTGAAACAGTAATTGGATGAGATGCAGGACGGGCAGTGGGTACCTCACTGAACGCCGGGTGGAAAAGTGTAAGTAAAACTGCTGACGGTGAGTTGTAAATGTTTGAATGACGTGACGCGGCGCACCGCGCTCCCGCGTCCGTGCACAGCCCCTTCCCCTTACCGCCACCAAGCTTACAAACCCGAGTGAAATAAATAATAATAAAGTAATATTGACAACGTTATTACACATATAGCACACCTCTGTTCAAGAGTCTCTGTCTCTCCTCCTCGTAAGTGACGCCAGCCACTTCCGGGGAGACGGTGAGAAGGGGGGTGTCGCTCACCTTCTCACAGAGTATATCCACATATCCACATCTGTCCCCCTGATGCTGACAGGAGAGGCTTGTTCCTTCTGAAGTCCACCACCATCTCTCTTGTCTTTGTCACGTTCAGCTGCAGGTGGTTCTCCCCACACCACTTCACAAAGTGGTTGACCAGGTCCCTGTACTCTGCCTCACCTCCCCCTTCACACAATGGCTGTGTCATCAGAGAACTTCTGCAGATGACATGACTCAGTGCAGTATTTGAAGTCCGATGTGTATGTGGTGAAGAGGAAGGGGGACAACACAGTCCCCTGGGGGGGCCCGATGTTACTGATCAGACGATCAGACACAGTTCTGTAATCTTACAAACTGCGGTCTGCCCGTCAGATAGTCATCGATCCAAGTGATGAGGGGTGCACTCACCTGCATGTCCTCCAGTTTGGCCCTCAGCAGTCTGGGCTGGATTGTGTTGAAAGCACTGGAGAAGTCAAAGGACATGATGCCGACTGATGTGTTGGGTCTGTCCATGGTGGAGTAAGCCCTCTGCAGCAAGTAGATGATGGCATCTTCAACCCCAACATGGGGCTGATATGCAAACTGCAGAGGATCCTGGGACTGGCCCACTGGCGGTCTGAGGTGTGCCAGGACCAGTCTCTCCATGACCTTCATGATGTGAGAGGTCAGTGCCACTGGCCTGTAGTCTTCCAGTGCAGCAGGACGTCCCTTTTTGTGCACTGGGACCAGACAGGATGTTTTCCAGAGCAGAGGCACTCCCTGAAGGTGTAGGCTGAAGATGTGCTGGAAAAGTCCACAGAGCTGGCTGGAGCATGTCTTCAGGACGTGAGGACTGAAGTGGTCTGGTCCGGCTGCCTTCCTCTGTTTAAGCTTATCCAGCTCTCTCTTCACCTGGCTGGATGTGATGTGGAGTCTGGCCTGTGAGTTGGGGGATGAGGCAGGGTCTGAGGTTGATGTCAGTGGTGTGTTGTGAAGCCGTGGTGGTGGGGGTGATGTGTAGAGGTAATCAGTATAGGAGGTGGTGGGGTGTAGTGAAGGCAGTGAAAATGTATTGGGGGTGGGAGGTGTGAAAAGGTCAGTTGTGAGAGAGAGAGGTGTGAAGTCAGAGGTGAGTGGAGTCAGGGGAGGAGGAGGTGGGGCTGGGGTGGTATTGTCTGAGTGGAGTAGTGTAGGGCAGTGAGTTATGGCGGCGGGGGGAGGGGGGGTGGAGAGTTGTATGTAGGTAAGACAGTAGTAGAAGAAGGAGAAGAGAAAGAAGAAGAGAAAAGGCCACCAGGGGTGGAGGGAGGAGTGGAGTGGAACCTATTTAAAAAAGGTGTATAGCTCGTTTGCCCATCGTTCATCCCCAACAGCTGCACCCCCACCTCTCCTCTGGAAGCTGGTGATCTCTCTCATCCCACTCCAGACGTCCCTGGTGTTGTTGTCTTCCAGTTTTTTCTCCAGCTTTCTTTTGTAGATGTCCCTGCTCTCCCTGATACTGCGTTTGAGCTCCTTTTGCACACGTTTGAGTTCTGCCCGGTCCCCTTGCCTGAAAGCCCTCTTCTTCTCATTGAGCAGGGCCTTTAGGTCGCTGGTAACCCATGGTTTGTTATTTGGGTAGCAAGCAGCGCCTCCCAGTCTGTAGCTTCCAATGCGCCTCGTAGTGTTTCTATGGCCTCAGGAGACCATTTCCTCACTGTCCTTACTGTGACTGGGTGTTGCTTAACCACAGGCAGGTATAATGGTGAGAGCAGGACTAGGTTGTGGTCTGATCTGCCCAATGGTGGCAAGACAGTAGAGCTGTACGCATCCTTTACATTAGCATACAACAAGTCCAAAGTCTGGAGGAGGTGGAGGTTGTCGAGACCTACAGATACCTCGGGCTGTGGCTGGACAACAGGTTCGATTGGGCACACAACACCATGCAGCTGTACAAGAAAACGCAGAGTAGGCTCTACTTCTTGTGGAGACTGAGGTCTTTCAACATCTGATAGAAGCTCCTAAAGTTGTTTTACCAGTCAGCCAGTCATTTGCTCATTTGGGGGAGCAGCACATCAGAGAAGGACCTAACTAGACTGCAAAAGCTAATTAGGAAGTCTAGTTCTGTGATAGGCACAAACAGACTCAAAAAGTCCTTTGTTATTACACTATTATATCTTATTTACACCACCTTATACAATAGCATATTCTATGCCCTTAGTGTGTGTTTCTAATGTATTTGCACACCTTATGTGTTATTTTAGCTGTATGTGTAGATAGGCATGTGGGTATGCATCTATGTATATGTGTGTGTGTGTGTAAACTCATGGATATACGTGGTCTTAGGTAGCATGTGTATGTTTTTGTGTGTATATGTAAGTAAATAACCAACATACCATTCAGGACATATATGTGCCTATATATGTCTATAGGTGTGTGTATATGCGCAGGCATATGTACATTTGGGTCTGTTTGTTTGTAGATATATGTACACGTGTGCAGGTATACACAAACACATACATAAAATAATGATAATAGCTAGCTACTGACACTACTAGCATTAACCTCTTCTTTGTACTTCTTGTACAAAGAAGAAGAATGCTCTTCTTTGTACTTCTTGTATCCACCTCTTGTTCTTTGCTGTTCTGCTGCTGGAACCGTAATCTATCTTACTTTTTTTTTTTTCAAAAGAAACCAGCAACCCAGCAGCATTCTAAAGAAAACCAATCGTAAAAACTGAATAGCGTTAAAAATAAATTCGTTTTTTAGTTTTGTATTTCTACTAAATCTCATAACCTGCTTGAATTGGCGATTTACTGAAAACAGGTAATTTTGACCTGGAGGACATGCACTGTAAACAGAATTTGAGATTTAATAGCACCCCAAAGAATCCATCGGTATGCACCCCTGTACATATTTAAGTTCCTGCTGGTATTTGCTCAGCACTCCTTGTGGGTGAAAAATTTCTGTATATGATACATAAAGTATAGTAAAGTCAATAGCTAAGGCCACAGAATTGTCCAAAATATGTTGTATATGAAAATATTTAATTTAATGGGACAACAGAGTTATTATAAGCAAAAATCTATATCAACACTTATTTTCAAAAAAACTCACACAACAGTGTTTAAATAACTTGGTTATTACTATGATCAAGCAATAGAAAGCACAACACTTTTGTAGAAATCAGGTTGCCTTTTTATCTAGTTGTTATTGATTTCTGATTGGCTGATGGTGTCTCTTGATTTTTTTGAATTATTTGCTGCAGAGAAAAAACAAATGGGATTTTCCAAATTAGTTTAGTCACTGGGCTGAATCTCAGTTGCTTTTATACACTGTGTATTACGCATATACAGTGTAAAACCTATACTATGCAAAGCCTGGAAAAAATTGTGTTATTATTAATTAATACCACCAGAAAACTTTTTAAAGCTATTTAATATTGTTCAATCAATTTATTCTCAAAATATATTTATTAATGGATATTTTCTGCCACCCCCTCCACAGCCCTAAACTTGTTACGTTGTTTATGAATTAAATACATTAAATTTCTGATTAAGAGTCAACTTAACAAAAACATAAAAAAGCATTTATGAATGTCAATTTATTTATGCAGAAAAATTTAAAGAGATTACCAAGTTTTTGTTTTTGTCAAATTCACCTTATGCGTGTCTCCCGAGTTGCTCAGGATGGATGATGTAATGAAAGTTCCAAAATTCAGGAAAGGCCTCGTCACCTTTAATGTGGTATCCTGATAGTAATGTTATTACTTACCTGTAGTTCCACTCCCCTGAGGGGGGACTTCGGGACTCAAGGTGTGTTTTCCAGGTGTAGAGTAAGTCGAGAGAAACCTGATGGAAAACAGTTGATACATGAGCTTAGGAAAGAATGTGTACTTACCTTGAAGAAGAATAAAAAGTTAAACTGATAACAAGTCTCCTCCTTATATAAACATAAGTAGGTTACTACAAATGGCAACGAGGATATTGAAGGACTATAAAAAAAAAGGAAGAAAAGTTATCGTCGTTCAAGTGGCTAACGGTGAAGTAGCTAGTTAGCATTAGCAACGGCAAGAGTGCCTCAACGTCATGTGACTGGACCAGACCAGAAGAAAGGGTTGAGTACCATGATCGGCACGCTGTCTGCCTACGAGGCGAAAAAACAGAGTTGGGAGTTGGGAGGGAATATTGCGAGATCCTTGAACAGTATAAAATAATGGGGAAAGACAGAGGGCTATCCTCATCAGTGTGGTGGGGCCAGCAAAATACAAGCTAATTGATCAGCTAAAGGGACTCATGCAAAACCATTTTTGCCCGAAACCCAGTGAGATCGTTCAAAGGTACAAGTTCGACTCCCGTTCTCGCCAACCAAATGAGACTTTAAGTGAATATGTGGCTGAGCTGAGAAAAATAGCTCATGACTGTCACTATGGCCATAGAGCAAATTCTACGTGACAGGCCGGTGTGCGGAATTAATGATGACAGGATAGGACAGGATATAGAGACGCTTACTAGCTGAGGCTGATCTGACGTTTGAGAAGGCTCACAAAATCGCTGTAACGGCAGAAGCCGCAAGTAGGAATGTGCTAGACTTACAAAACAGAGCGGCTACCGTTAAACAAGTGAAGACGGAGGGAGTAAGAGGGGAGGAGAGATATGACGAGGGTTATCACAGACAGCGAGAATGTCACGGAAAGCAGCACCTGGCAGCAGAATGCAGGTTTAAAGAGGCTAAATGCCATTCTTGTGGTAAAATAGGCCACATTAGTAAGGCTTGCCAAACTCGTAGGAGGGAAGACGCACACGCCAAAGAGAAGAAGGCGCCAAAAGTGGAACCAAGAGGCTTGCACACACACCGCTCTCACGGAATGAAAGAGAAACCAGATGAGAGTGAGGAAGTCAGTTACCATGGCTTGTATGTACACAACTGGAACTGGTATAAAGAAAGTAGCACCCTTTGAAGTCAAGATGGAGGTTAATAAAGAAACAGTGACTTTTGAGATTGATACAGGGTGCAGTGTGACCATAATGAATGAGAGCCAATTCAACGAAACATGGAAAAAGAAACAACGTTTCCCACTCAACAAAACCAAATTCACACTCAAGTCCTATACAGGGGAGAAAATTAATGTGGTTGGCGTGACAGAAGTAGAAGTGAGGTAGGGAGGACAGGCTAAAGTGCTGCCCTTAGTGGTGGTGACCGGTACAGGTCCTAACCTATTGGGGAGAGGGTGGTTGGAAGCAATAAGTCTCAAGTGGGATGAGATAATAACATGTGAGTACAGAGATATTGACACTACAAGACGTACTCACTCAAAATGAGGAGGTGTTTAAGAAAGAGCTAGGACAGCTAAAAGTCATGAAAGCAACTATCCATGTGTCCACCGACGCCCACCCCAAATTCTATAGGCCCCGTTTGGTCCCTTACGCCATGAGGGTCAAGGTAGAAAAAGAGTTGGACAGGCTGCTGGAGGAGGGAATCATATCCCCAGTCAAGTACGCAGAGTGGGCAGTGCCCATTGTCCCTGTTATGAAGCTGGATGGGGACATTCTGTTATGTAGTGACTACAATCTCACGGTAAACACCGCCTTGACACTAGAACAATACCAAATTCCTCAGGTGGATGACCTGTTCAACACCCTAGAAGGAAGAAAACAGTTCTCAAAACTGGACCTCAGCCATGCATATCAGCAGATAGTGATGGAAGAAGAATCCAAACAATACCTCACAGTGAAAACACACAAGGACCTGTTTACTTATAATAGGTTACCTTTAGGCGTTTCATCGGCACCCGCCATCTTACTATGGAAAGTCTGCTTCAGGGCTTACCACAGGTGGCCGCTAATGCTAAAGCTGAGGATGCGACCGCATAAGCCACCTCTACCCAGCCTGTTTCTCTCCCATGCAAGATCCCTAGTGCACAAAACGGATGATTTGGAGTTACAACTCACTGGTAACCGCTACGTTCGTGACTCTTGTGTGATTATCACCAAAACCTCGCTCCACTCCAACATTCCTGATGCTAGCGTGCAGCTAGGAGGCCGTACTATGCTCCACTGGGACAGGACTGCTCTCCCCTGCCTATACCCCCCTCAGACGCAGGGAGAGGCCCACCACTAAGTCCATAAGAATCTGGCCAGAAGATAAAATTAATAAGTTACAGGACTGTTTCCAACATACTGACTGGGACATTTTTGAGCACCTGGAGCTAGAGCCATTGACAGGGACAGTTCTGGACTACATACAGTTCTGCATCGGTAACGTGACAGTGGAGAAAACCATCCGGGTTTTCCCCAATCAGAAACCCTGGGTGACCAGCCAGGTCCAAACACTCCTCCGAGCCTGTGACGCTGCCTTCAGATCTGGGGACAGAGCACTGTACAGTGCTGCTCGAGCTGACCTGAAGAGGGGGATACGGAGTGCTAAAGCCACCCACAGGATGTCCATCGAGTCCAACCTGTCAACCAACAACACACGCGAGGTGTGGCGGGGCATACAAGCCACCACAAACTACAGAGGCTGCGCCACAACAACAGCAGACCCAAGTGCAACACTGCAGAGGAACTAAACTGCTTCTTTGCCCGTTTTGAAGCCTCCCAGTTGCATTCACTTGCTCCAGCCCTCCAGCCACCTGCCCCCTGCACCACTGCACCAGGTCCTTGATGAACTGGGTATTAGGATTTGGAGGAAGGTAGACAGATGTGATGAAGGTGGGAATAGGTCCAGACAGTTGTCACACCTGTCTCTTATACACATCTAGATGTGTATAAGAGACAGATCCCACCCATCTTAAAAACCACAACAATAATTCCAGTGCCAAAGAAGGGCTCCATCTCCAGCCTGAACGATTACCGACCAGTGGCTCTAACGCCGGTAATCATGAAATGCTTTGAGAAACGAGTCCTCCAGCACATCAAGGACCATCTGCCTTCAGATCTTGATCACCATCATTTTGCATACAGGGCGAACAGAGCCTCCAAAGACGCCATTGCCATCGCTCTCCACTCTGCCTTGGACCACCTGGAGCTTAACAAGAGCTACGTAAGGTTACTTTTTGTAGACTACAGCTCTGCGTTCAACACAATAATCGCGGACAGACTCTGTAATAAACTGGGCAGCCTCGGCCTACCACCCCTCACATGCACCTGGATAAAAGACTTTCTTACAAATCGTCCCCAGAATGTAAGACTGGGCCCCCACCTCTCCCCGACCCTCACACTGAATGTTGGCTCCCCTGGTTTCTGGGTGTCCAAATCTCTGCTGACATCTCCTGGACTGAGAACATCAACTCCATCACCAAGAAGGCCCAGCAACGTTTGCACTTCCTGAGAGTCCTCAGGAAGCAAAACTTCAACACCAACCTGACCTTCTACCACTTATCCATAGAGAGCCTGCTCACATACTGTATTGCAGTGTGGTACGCCAGCTGCACTGCTGCAAACAGGGAGAGACTGGAGAGAGTTGTCGAGACAGCACAGAGGATTACTGGCTCCCCCCTCCTATCCCTGATGGACACTTACACCTCGCGCCGCCTCAACAAAGCCAAGACCATCATCAATGACAGTTCACACCATGGCCATGACCTGTTTAACCTGCTCCCCTCTGGCAGGAGATACAGATGTATCAAAGCCAGAACAAATAGACTCAAAAACAGTTTCTTTCCAAAGGCTGTAACTATACTCAACTCTCATTTGCACTGACTCTCTATCTCTGCTCTGCCTACCTCATAATCATAATCAATGTTTACCCTACTATCATATGTGCGATATAATATATGTGCAATTTTTGACTATGTTTTTGAAATTCCATCCATGTGCAATAACCCACTTCAACCCTACCTTGTGCAATAGCCACTCATTACTTGAACTGTAAAGGCATTCTGATTCTGATTAAAACAGCTACATAACACACACCCAGACATCTGGAGAATGAAGGGCCTGGCACGTTCATACATAATGTGGCCCGGCATGGACATGGAGATAGAGCATGAAGTACAATCCACTCCACCCATGGGAGTGGCCAGAGGTGCCATGGAGCCGAATTCATATTGACTATGCTGGCCCTCTCAACAGAAAGATGTTCCTCGTCATTGTGGACGCACACTCAAAATTTATTGATGTATATCCCAATAACTCAGTAACCAGTGACATTACAATAGAGAAGAAAAAGCTTTAGCAATCATGGCTTTAGCAATTAGTGTCTGACAACGGCACCTGCTTCACAAGCGCTGAGTTCCAGCTTTTCATGCAGAAGAATGGCATCCAACATGTCACCTCCGCTCCTGGCCTGGCCGAAAGAGCAGTGCAGACATATAAAGAGGGACTAAAAAAGGCCAAGGTAGGGTTCTTGGAGACTCGACTCCACAGGTTCCTGTTTAAATACAGGATCACACCACAAGCAACCGCAGATGTTAGTTCGGCAGGACTATCACCTGCCGAAATGTTGATGAACCGGAGGCTATGCTACACGCTGGATCTACTGCTGCCGGATGTCAAGTCATGAGTCCGACGAAATCAGCTCAAGCAGAAAGAACAACATGACGTGCACAGCAAGTGGAGGGGGTTTGACCCTTGGGAGGAGGTGTACGTCAAACTACAGCTATGGACCTAAGTGGATTCCAGGTGTAGTGGAGACTGGGTCCAGGTACACTGGACCCGTCTCCTACAAAGTGAGGACAGGAGATGGACAGTTTAAAAGAAGACACGTCGACCAAATCAGGAAGTGTCATCCCGCAGAGACCCGCATGACCACCTCTGACAGGGCTGAAGAGCCTAGCAGCCCCCTGATCAGACACCGTCATCAGAGACTGTCACAGAGGACTCTGCTGTGTTCTCGCCAGGCAAGTGTGACTGTTCCGGAACTGAGTGGGGAGCCACCTCCCGCCGCCTCACCAGTAAGAGCCAGTAAGAGCTGGCACCGGAGCCACGACCTTCCGGGAGAACTAGAAAGGCTCCAGAGTATCTAAAAGACTTTGTCCCATAGCACCCTAGTAGTGAGACCCCTCAAGAAAGAATCAGAATGCGCTCTGGGGCTCACTGGAAGGTTGGCAGTCTACCCACCTTCCTAGTTCCTATTTGTGTTGTTTAATTAAGTGTTGACATGTGAATATCCTGTTTAGTTCAGATGGCAAGGATTTTGGCATGTATAGGCCTGTTAGTAACATATGCATATTATCCATGTTTAGTTATGGGTGTTCGCTTAAGGGGGGAGGAATGTGGTATCCTGACAGTAATGTTATTACTTACCTGTAGTTCTACTCCCGGCCTGAGGAGGGAGTTCGGGACTCAATGTGGGTTTTCTAGGTGTAGAGTAAGTCAAGAGAGAGACCTGACGGAAAACAGTTGATACATGAGCTTAGGAAAGAATATGTACTTACCTTGAAGAAGAATAAAAAGTAAAACTGATAATCATTGCTTCTTTTACATCAGTGCCACGAGTTCTGTCTTTTAATGGGACAATGTCGATTAGCTCTTCTTTAATCACGCAGTCCTCAGAAACCATTCGCGCAAATATTGCCAACTATGGCTTGTCTTGTATGAAGCATGACTCGTCTAATACAACACTAAAATAAGCACATGCGTTCAAGTTTAGAAGTAGATCTGACTTGATTGCATTATTTATTTCTGCTATACTGGTTTCAACTGTGTGCCGTGACAGCTGGAGATCATTGATGGAATCTTTGATTTTTTTTATTGTTTGGAGTCAAGGTTTCAATTACATCCACAAAACTGTTTTAGAAACTCAGCCTCATTGTATGTTTTTTTAGCACGGGCAATGTTCCACGCCACTTTATAAGATGCAAGCGTCACCATTTCTCCATGCTTGGTTAATTGCTGAAACATTTGAGACTGTCTTTTTACCTGGCTTTTCATGGTGCTCAATTTGTGCTTGCGTAGTTCAGTACCTTTGGGTAAGTCCTTGTCAATATTAGCATGGAGAGTGCTAAAATTACGCTAAAGATTTGAAGCCTTGAAATGTGATATCGTAGTATTGCATATATACACAGCAATTTCCCATTCCGTTCAATAAAGAAGAAAGCAGCTTCCCATTCTTCCATGTCCTGTCCTGTGTTCATCTTCATATTTTCATTTAGTTTTGCATTTTGCCATTTTGATGAGGAGGGTAACAGCCTGCATGCGTATTAAATGTTTACTTGATTTCCCGGCATCAGATGTCACGTGACGCACGGAGATTGCGGTCCCTTACATCAGAAGCAGCATACAAAATCCAATGTACAATGTGTATATGTCTCCTCTTCTTCTTCTTTCGGCTTGTCCCCTTTTTCAGGGGTTGCCACAGCGAGTCAA
>JAFBJS010016479.1:41523-60136 GCA_016785265.1 Paraplagusia blochii | reverse complement strand
TGTTTTGTAAATGTGGGCTATATAAATAAAAATTGATTGATTGATTGATTGAACAATATTCAATGTGGACCACCCCATCAATAACATTGATAAATTGATTAATATTGTGTCTGAAACTAACATTTTCCCGATTGACAGACTCCAATATTGTCCTCTTATTGTTGTCTTTGAGATGTGACAGTAGTTGGTAGTCAGTCCTCCCCATATAGTCTGATGGTCCACCCACTCTCTCCATTCAGTCAGTGAACGTCACAGGAAGTCAACCTCATCAGGTCATTGTAGACTACCATAGACTACCATAGGAGACCAATGACGCTACGCAGAATTTGAAAGAACAAAATAAAGCTAATAATTGATATCTTTAAGCGCTTCTGTTCCAGAACAAGACAGTTTCTGGGTTTGTTTTTGTTCCCAGCAAATTGCCAAAAGTTTCTGGTTTTCATATTCTTGCTTTGAACTGGTTCAAAGCCCTGGTTCTAATGAATCAATTGTATTGAGAAAGAAAAGAATTGAAGGGAAATCAATAGCAGAATTCTAGTCAGTCTAAACTTTTAACAAAAGTATTTAAGGTCATAAATCAGGACATTCTTTCAGTGGTTTTGTGATATAAAAATTGACTTAGTACATTCATCCCGCCTCTGCTGTATAGAGCTTTATCTACACTGCAGTACCACTTCAACCCTCATACAAACCTATATGTCTGTTTAGCACATTGTATAATAAACAAACCCTTTTTCATGTTCTATTTGATTTAAATTATTGCCTAATTTCATCTTATTGCTTAGAATAAATTAAAGTTTTTTTCGTCGTTTTTTTGCAATGAATCTACACAATATGACGAAATATTACTATTTTCTAATTTACACAATGATATTGATGAATTTCCACAGTTGTGGCTGCTGGTTTTTTATCCAACCTACCAAAAACACATAGTTTGACCAACCAGGTGTCTGATGACTGAGATCAGTTGATCAAACCTGTCAGATGTGCTAATGGAACAAAAGGAGTTTGTCCTTCAGGGGTCTGGGTCTGTAAAAGTGTTGATTTGACCTGGTTTAAATGATTTGTCTCCATGTTGGTATTTGTGTGCGAATGCATATTCCCATCTTATTTACTTGGTCCGCAGTCCCTGGTGCAGTACAACCTGGCAACTCAACTCACAATTGCTGATTCATCTTTTCCCCATAACACTAACCGACCTCCCCTGACCACCCACTCACCCGATCGCTCCTGCCCACAGTCCAACTATTCTCCCTGTGCACGGTAGCTTCTTGCGGAGCCCAAGCCAAGCTGCCTGGAACTTCACAGTTAGGCATTTGTTCGTTTGAAATGAAGTATAAATAGCATGTGGGTTATCAGTTTCAAGTGAGCTACCCAAGGCTTATGAATAATTGAGGTTCACCCAGGAGGAGGGTGAGGCTGAGCTACCACCCAGGGCAGGAAACTCTCCGTCGGCTCAGATCAAAAGCAGCTAACAAAACTGACTACAAGGCTCAGCCTTCTCATACCACGACTGTGCATCAATAAATTTGTCCTCAAAGCACGTCTTCAGATCCTTCTAAATCCAGACTTTGAATGCCCTTTGAATAAAGCATCAGAATTATGGGCACTAAACCCCGTCGGCAGTGGTGGCCTAGTGGTTAGGGAAGTGGACTTGGCTTTAAAAGGCTTCAGGTTCGAGTCCACCAGCTGCCAGGTTGCTACTGGCAGCAAAGCACTGTCCCGACCCTCTTGTTATACCCACAGGAAGGCTCACAATATGGTCAAGTGCTAGCCGGTGCTAGCCGCCCCTGCAACCTGACAACGGACGAGCACATGAAGATGAGTGAATGAAATAAACCCTCGTGTGGAAATGATAACTGTTGTTCCTGCCTGTAAAAAATATAAGAATTAGTCTGTGTAGATTTTCAGTCATCCAGGTAATTCAATCCAAAAATTAGTTACTTTGAGAGCAACTGGACATAGTAGGTTTCTTGAAGACGTTTCTCCTCTCATCCAAAAGGAACTGAAGACGTCTTCAAGAAACCTACCATGTCCAGTTGCTCTCAAAGTAACTAATTTTAGGTTTAAAAATTTGTATACTTATTTCTTCTTAGATTTCTCCAGCATGTGATCTTACCTTATCTATGAATGTCTGTGTAGATTCTCAGTCATCCAGGTAATTCAATCCAAAAATTAGTTACTTTGAGAGCAACTGGACATAGTAGGTTTCTTGAAGACGTTTCTCCTCTCATCCAAAAGGAACTGAAGACGTCTTCAAGAAACCATTATGTCCAGTTGCTCTCAAAGTAACTAATTTTAGGTTTAAAAACTTGTATACTTATTTCTCTATGATATACAGTGATCCCTGTCCTTTTATGTTGTTAGCTGTGTTCCAGTTAACGTAAAAGTACAGGGATCACTGTCCTTACCACACGGCTGGAAGACGTTTTGGGGCAGTTGATGACCTGGTGGTTAAGGAAGCGGACTAGGATCCGCAAGGTTCGAATGCCCCTACTGCCCAGTTACCACTGAGGTCCACTGAGCATGGAACCATCCCCACTTACAGCTCCCGGGCGCTCAAAGCTGCTCACTGTTCACTTTGGTGATGGGTTAAATACAACGCACATTTCGGTGTCCTCCGTGAACTCCTCACCTGCTCCACTGTTGTTGGACAGCCGCTCCATCGGCAACAGGTCACACGCTCACAGGACAACATTGTAAGAATGAATGAATTTAAGAAAAAAAAAAAAATCATTGTGATCTCCAGAATCATGCAGTTGTGTGAATCACAATGTCACAACAACAAAGAGTTTGCTTTCATTCCTTTCCTTCCTTCCTTCCAAGAATCATCCAGAGAAGGGAAAAATCTCATAGAGCGATAGTTGGATAGAATAGTTCTTATATTATCTACATATATATTAACTCTTCATAAACCTTTTCACTCCTGTGGTTGCTTTCTTTCAGTTGACTGACTACCGCAAGGCAGGTGGGGTGCAGTGTTATTTGGGTGGCAGGATTCGAGGCTGCTGACCCTGTCACCAGTCAATAGAAACACACTTTACAAGAATTTACAATTTGACAGGATCGGATTTTTGGAAATAAATTGTTACGTGCAAAGTGAATGAAAGAAAAAACGAATAGGCTATTAGATATATTGATTTCACGCCAAGGAAATTCACAAATGTGTATTGTTTCTCCAGGGATTAAACCCAGGCTGTGACATCCACTACACTATGGAACCACTTTGAACCAATCACTACAACTACAGTTAACCATACTCACTTGAATTTCTGACCAATCACACAATTGTTTCCAGATATAACAGGAGTAGAAGAAGTATTTTTCTCACACCCGCAGGAGAGAGAACAAGTTTCTCTATTTTTTTTTTGCGTGGTATGTTTCAGATTAGCTACAAATAGTCATACTTGCTGATTAGGATAAAGAAGACATGGAAGAAATTAGTGCCTTGTGTTTTTTGGGTCTCATGGTCAAACTGAAGCCATTTTATATAATTATAGCCATATTTTAAAAAAGACATTTATGTCACTCACACACACCCCCCAAGTTTCTCACTGATATACAACCAGCTTAGAAACCACGACAATGACTCGTGTGATGAAGCTCACTGAATAGAGGAGGGAAGGGTGGAATGAAGGAGCAAGTGATGAAGGACTGATCATCTTATCAGCAGGGCAGAGCTTCTAGATTTCATCGCTGCGTAGCTCAGACATCCCTGCGTTGGATGACTCCTTATCAGTGCAGTGTGCTGCAGCCTCCACTGTCCTGAGTGTTCTATCTCTGTTATGCACATTGACACACAATGAACAGTTGTTTTTGGCAGCTGCATCAAAAGGATATGAGGAGGGTGAGAAACGCCACACTCTTATCAAGATGAAGGTTTTCAGCTCTGTTTTGGTCCAGGATCCTTCTGATGTGATGTGTTCTTGTGTGAATTGATAACAACTTCACACGAAGTTCTCTTTTTATGATCATCATGTACGCAGTTATACACTTCGACAGAGTTTCTTTTTTTGTTTTTGGACTAAGTGTAGTCACATGCTGTGTACTTTGCATACTTTGTGTGGGAAAGTTCCTCTAAAATATTTGAGTCAGTGAAACGTTGAGAATGAGTCTTCAGACTCTGAAAGTCGTTTTAAGCCCCATCAGTCTTGGGTGCTGATTCACCTGATTCAATAATTTTAAGATAACAATTCTTTTTTTGTCATTGTTATTTACACCACAGCACACAACAATATGTCACCTCTGCATTCAACTTATCACCAAAGTGAGCAGTGGGCAGTGTGTGGGGACGATTCCATGCTTGGGGCACTTCAGCAGTAACTTGGCAGTAGGGGGATTCGAACCGGCAACCTTGTGGACCCAATTCCGCTTCCTTAACCACAACGCCACCAACTAGGCACCAAATGGAAAAATGCACAGTTTTCATTCATCTAACCTTTGTTTGCTTAGCCGTTACCAGGTTGTGGGGTCAGCATTCTCCACCACCTCCACCCAAATCACACTGCATGGTATTAGACCTTTCCTGCAGGTGGTGAGCCCACTATTAGTGCAGCAAATGAGATTAAAACTTGTCCCTGGGGTAAATTCTGGAATTGCACACCAATGACATGGCCGTGACATGGCCTTTGCTTTGTCCCGCAGGCAATGTGGTCCAAAGTGGTGTAGAACTCCATGGTTCACCTCCCAGGTTGATCGAATCCCAGTTGGGTGGTTGCTACTTTCCAAATAGAGTACTTTGGTCCAAAACCAATGTCTTTATCATTGGTCTGGAACTCCAGAGTTTACATCATGGGCAAGATCCCATCCCAGTCACTAGGTGCCTCCCAGTGGTCTCTCTACCTGCAGAAGTGTTTGTGAAGGGCTGGTCTGGTGCATTGTGATTTGGGTGGTGCAAACCAGTAACAGATAAGTTAGTTAGTTATATTTATTTATTTGACAGGGACAGTGTACAAAAACTTTTATCAAAGAAAAGGTGCTTTCCAGACTCTAGCTCTTAGAACTAATTTCCATCTGCAGTCCCTGATGTCCCTGAAGTAGACAAAGATGGATGGATGGACATCTTACCAATGGCTGATAGCAGGGTGTCCTGGGGCTTTGAGCAATATATCACTCTAATAGCGCATGCAACAAAAAAAAATGTTTTTTAGTGACTGAGCCCCCCTAGTGGCAGGGGCCATTAGCAACTGACTGGCTTGCCTTTTCTTAAGCACTTCCCTTTGCTGATTGTTGGGCAAATCAAAGGTGATGCCTTAAATAAGGTAATGTAATAAATACATTTTGATTAGTGCAGAGGTAGCATAGGCAAGAAACAACTTAATTTAGTAGCAAAACATAATCAGAAATACCAGCTGCAGATTGGTCAAAATTGCAGTGAAAGCTCTGAGTCATCCTTCATAGAGGCCCCATGTGGTATAATACCCTACAACAACAGTAGTTTGAGGGTTTTTCTTTTTTGAAAAAAAAAAAAAAACTGGACAAAAACTAAAACTTGACGAAAACAGCTGTCTATTTCAACACTTTCTCCAACCTCCTACATCTTCTACACCTTTGTGCTTACTTTGTTTCTCTACAGAAGTCTATACATGAAGCCAAAACCTACAGAAGAACTGCACGGTACAGTTTTGCTCTAGTTTTATGGCATACTAATGTAAGAACATACAGTATCTATCAATAAATCCAGAACTCAGCCTTTAGGTGCAACTCTTATGGTAATGCTATGCGGACTGGTTTATATTTTTAGCTTTTGCTCTAACATTAATACATGTGGGGCCTGCTTTTCTGGCGCTATCGTCAGAGCCCAAGAGAAACTTTCCTCCTTCTGTCCGTCTCCACGGCTACAGTAGTCAGGATTTTTATTTCCTCTTCTGACGGTAACCTGAGCCCACAATTCCCCTCGTGCATAGTGCTAAGCCTGAAGCTCGGCTCAGTACACTGTATGCACACCATATGGCTCTGTGTGTATGTTAGGCTCATGCAACCAGTCAGCAAAGAAGGATGAGGAGGAAGAACGCAGAGAGTGAATTCAGGACAGTGTGAGAGAAAAAGACACTGTTGCTTCTTTTTTTTTCCTGGATCGCAGCCAAGCCTGTGGCGGCAGAGTGAGCGTTGACCTCCAGTTAACCTTAGGTGGATGCACATACACAGACAGGCACACGCTCACACAAGGCTCGCTTCCATATTTCATAGCAGAAATATATCCGCCTGAGTGTATTGTACACCCACTGCTGAGCTCATCTCACAGTGGCTGAGAGGGTTGACGAAGACCAGGCCTGGAGACTGCTCCTCATCCGCAGTCTCTGCCAAGAGCAACAGAGAAGCTACGGCAGGTACCATACATCAGACATTTCTTTGTGTCTTTTTTTATCAGGTGTTACCATACACGCTCGTGTATTGGTCCAGGCACAGGCAAACTAAGGCCAGGGGACCAGATGTGGCACGTTGAGTTTTTTAATACGGCCGTCCAACTTTGTCCAAATTATATAGCACAAATTTAACATTGTATGTTTCACTTTTTTATGTGCCATTAATCTTTTTTCAAACAAATGCTCCCTGTTTCTGAACTTTACTCAACCCCCGTGTCTAATAGTGACCCGCGAGTCAAAAAGTTTGCCCACTTCCGTATTAGCCTATTGGTTTATAAACCAACCCCTGAAAATTGATCCCAAAAAGAGTCCAACTTTTACAGAATGACTTACAAAAACCTATATGGGAGCTGATCTTGTTTATATTTGTTGTTTTGGTAATGGTAATGTGTTACTCCTGTTGTTTGTATCTAGAAAGATCCAGAAAAATATGTTGGTAAACATTAAAACTATCTCAGCACAAATGTATTGTTAAATTATTAGGAAGCTGTAGGAGAACAAAGCAGCGAAACATGGCTTTAATGAAGATTCACACAGGTGTCTAAGCCTATTCAGAAAACAACTACACCAACCTGAAGATGCAGAGAGAGAGGCTGGGTAGCATATTTTCTCGATTTAGCAAGTCTCAGTGCATATAAGTGAACAGCTTAGCTGAAGAATCCAGGTCTGTTTAGTCCGTGCCTTGAACCACTCCTAAATTTCTTCTTCGGTTATTGGAAATCGTCCAGTTTCAGGTCCTCTTCTTGGGAATCTGAAGTCACGTCTTTGTGCCATCTTCTCACCCACCCCCTCCACATTGGCTACTAGTAGTTGTTGTATTTTTGTACTGCTTTTACTACCCATAATCTTAAAGTAGCTGGATAAGGCAATCCTCATCTTTTCATTCTTTATTATTCATTTTTATTAATGTAGCTAACTTTATTCCTGAAGAGATCTGGGATCAACTGCCCAATGATGCACCACAGAATCACTATGTATTTCACAAATGTGTTAGTGTAGTATTTAGAACAGGGGACACCAACCTGGTGAAGGGGACACTCTAACTAAGAAACCTTTGCTGTAGTAGTTAGTAGTAGTTATATGGAAATCCCTCATCTGACCAATCAAACAGTTTTTTTCATTAGCCTTGATAGAAAATTTACATTTGACCTGGTTAATGTTGCTATTCATGGAAAATGCCTAAAGGAAGGACGGAAAACAAACCCCCTGTCATTGTGACATTGTGTGATCCACACCAGTGGTTTCCAACCACTGGGCCCAGGACCGCTACTGGCCCGTTGGTGTCAGGCCGCAGAATTAATGTTTCCTTTTGGCCCCATCTGTTTATTACTTCCACTTGATCCATACCCATATCAACAAAAGAGCTGAGTCCGGTCCGTGAAAATAGTAGGAGACTGTATTACTGTTCTGTGGCGCAAAAAAGGTTGGGGAACACTGATCTACACCACTGCACACAACGAAATGTGACCTCGACATTTAACCCATCACCAAAGCACCTGGGGAGCATTGACTGAGGACGGTGCCATGCTCAGTGTCGGATTCAAACCTGGAACCCTCCTGATCCCAGTACCCTTTCTTAACCACTAGGCCACCATTGTCTGGTGACATTTTTCATCGAAAAAGCTGAAAAAATGTGGTGTTTGATCTTTATTTTAAGGTGTTTTAAATCCATCTTATGTGCGAGTGTGCGCAGTAAGTGAGTTCTGACCTACAACAGCTTTATCTGGATTGGATAGAGCTGGATCACTATCACTAGAAGCCAAACATTCAGTTTTCCCCTCTCAGGAATTCCTGGACCCTCTGGAAAGTCGACTCCACACCTGTCCAACATCTGCTCGCAAAAGAAGTCCAGGTTCTGCTCCACATAATCTGATTAGAGACATCTCTCATCCAAACCACACTTATTCTACTTGTTCAACACAGTCTTCTTCTACCACCATCTCTGCCCCTCTCCCTGTCCCCCACCCCCCCTTTTGCTCCGAGAGAAATTGGACAGTCAGTGAACAGCATCTGGATTGACCTTTTTTTCTCTGGCAAAGACTGTGGAAAATTTCAGTGGGCATGTCCTGCTAATTCCTCCATCTGTACCCCTCCTTTGCTGCTGCTCCTCATTCTCCATTACTGTGTTCCTCCTCGATCGGATGTCAAATACTCCCAATGTTCGATTGTCACGCACGCATATCAACCTGAAGACACTCTGTGATTCATTCAGATTCTATACTTTCGATTCTCTCACTTTCTCACTTTTCTTCCCTACCCTGCCTTTTTCCTCTTTTGCAATGTATCATTGCTGCTTGGCTGCCCTCTGCGTAAACTCTCAGCTCTTTTAAGGAAACATGCCTTCCTTAACCCTCAGCCTCCCCTTTGCTCACAGAGCCCCGGGAAAGTTCTGGTTGTGTTGAACGCTGGCATCGAGACCCAGGTTCGTGTATGTGTTTATGGAGTTCTGACGAATTCCTTCCCTGCTCCCTCTCTAGCAGACTTGACATGCTAGTATTATATTTAATCCCTCATTGCCCATTGCAGGCAGGAGCAGTGTGGTGGAGGAGCACTGAGGACTGCAGCTACGGCCTCTGCGGTGGCTGGTGCACCATTACGGAGGCAGGACAGGAAAGTGATGGGTGCAGACGGTCCTTGTGGTGAAGCTATGGGACTTGTGGTGGAGCTGTATTTTCTTAGGACAGGGTATTGCCTGGGTCGTTGCCTCAGAGAACACTGGTCACTTTGTAATTAATTGTGTTACGATGAAGCCACTCCTCACCGCCGGGTATTAGGTTCCCAAGTAGAATTTAGGAAATAACAGTGACATTTCAGAGGCTGTTTTTCAAAACTTTAATCAAATAAATCATCTATTGCACAGAAAGGATGATGATGATCCTAAATAGGGGTCTGCAGATTTTTCTTTCTACAATGTTTTTAGTGGGTTTGAAGAATAGCCGGAAAAAATAGGCCTGGAGTTTTCATGATGTCACTAGGAGAGATGATTTTGTGAACTAATAAGAAACATCTTGCAACATATTCCTAAAATTTAACAGTTATTAGAGGTAACATTGTTTATGGTTGTCATCATGTTGCTGGGATTTCATTATTGAGCACAAGGTCAATATTTAATTTGAGTCATTGAAACATGGCGTAAGACACAGGAATTACAATAGGAAAAAAAAGTCATTGTTTTCAGTTAATAATATTGGAAAATATGTCAGGCAGGGAAGGTTACTTAGTCCCTTTGGTGAAGACTAGTTTCAACAGGTACTTTTATTTTTGTTTCTCCCACTTAGTTTGGCATTCTCCTGGTAACTGCTAAACTAGTACACCAAAAAATTATAATAATTTATGCTGAATACTGTATTTTAATATCTTAAATTGATGTTTGGATTACAGACACTAGCAACAGGCAGAAGACAGGAGGCACCATGGGAGGTATTCTGGTGCACATCTAAAACAGATAACCAGTGAAGAATTTTTTGTAACTTTGCCTGCTGTTGCAGAGTTACAGTTAATGGTCAAAGATGGATCTTAGTTATAGGCCAATGGAAACAAAACAGTTGTGAGACCAGCCATGATGGAGAGACATTAGAAAAGGCAGAAGACAGGAGGCAGAGCTGGAGGTGGAGGAGTTAAAGATGCTGAGATTCTCTTTAGGAGAGACAAGGATGGACAGGATCAGGAATGAGATGATTAGAGGGACAACACAGACAAGGTTTGGAGAAAAAGCTAGAGAAGCCAGATTGAGATGGTTTGGACATGTTCAGAGGAGGGACAGTGGATACATTGGTAGAAGAATGATATTAGAGATGGAGCTACCAGGTAGGAGACAAAGAGGAGCTTGGTGGATGCAGTGAAGGAGGACATGGAGGTAGTTGGAGTAAGTGTAGAAGATACAGAGGGAGATGGAAAATGTTGACTTGCTGTGGCAACCCCTGAAAAAGGGACAAACTGAAAAGGAGAAGAAGAAGACACTGTATTTTTAAGAAAGTAAAATTTAACAATCAACGTAATAAATTGAGTTATGTTGAGATTTCAATATTTAACACTGGAGTTTTTACATCATGGGGAGAAAGTAAAGCAGTAAGAAGTAAACTCCTTGTCATTCTAATCACTGCACATAACAGAACGTTTTAACCCAAATTAATCTATTGATTTAACCGATCGCCAGTGAACTTCCGTGATAACAGTTAAGGGATTCAAACCTGGAACACTTTGGACCCCGGTCTGGCACTTTAATCACCAAGCTACCACTGCTACAGCTCCTTCTTAAAGCTAAGTAACAAGAAAACACACAGCTACTGACAGAATAGGCTGTAATAGTTGAAAATCAAACATGCTAAGACACAGTTGTAAATACAGCAAAATGTCAAATATGACGTAGTTACCTTTTACCCATACGAAGATAAATAAACAAAGACGCCTGCAAATGACACAGAACTGCTAGGAATACAAATAAACTACGTTTCACCAAAATGCCCAGTGTATAAACCAGTTTATTTTCGATTTCTGCTGATGAGTCACACAAATAGATTTTTAGGAACAAGTCAGAGTCTTCCAAAGACCCGTCTTTGTTTGTTTCCAGGGTCAGTCCCTGGCCATAGTCACGCTCCAAGGGGAAGTTGCAGTCTGTCACAAACCTTTTTTTTATGTCAATTTGCAGATGCGATAAAAACTGGAGACACTGCAGTACCTGTTTATCACATTATGAGGTGAATTATAGTAATTGAAACCATGCTCTGTGGTTCTGTTCATCCATGGTAATTTCACTGTTTTTGAGCATTAGAGACGGACGACAATAGAGGGAGAAAAACATAAACAGAGAACAGGGGATCACTGAGAAACTATTTACAATTTCCTTTCTGATCCAGCTTTCCCAGAAGGAGTGAATCACTGAAGGGTGACCACAGAGGAGAGCAGAGTCTTTTCATCAAGTCCCTCGGTTCTCCTCTGTACAGACCATCAGGGGCGTTGGGACCACACTGGCCTCTCTCCTCGTCCCCGTGACTCACACAGCTGTTTTGTGACAACACTAAAAGGCTTTGAAATGGTTGTGTTGTCGAGTTAACATGTTTTTTATGGCTAATTTCTCAAAACCTCCCTGCTCCAGCTTTTTAACCTGCTGTTGACATGACTGAACAGTATGTTCTCCACCTCTGGGAATTAGGACATTACACATTGGCCCTTTCGTTGTAACCAGACTGGACGTTGATGCTCCGAACCCCAGCTCACCTGGGGATGTAGGACGTCTTTGTTGACTCCATCACTTTTACACAATCACAATTCAGGCTTGTCCTTAAATTTGCTCCACCATTTAAAGTTCACTAAGACAAGTGGAATGTTCAGCGCGCCGGGGTATAACAGCAGGAGCTGCATTATAAAATATTACATTATTTTTGCTCTTTCTTTGAACTCTGTTCCACAAGAAAAAAAAAAAACTTTTCAAGCCCGCTAGCCTTCCCTCACCAGGGAGCGTATTTGCATCTTGCCTGGAAGCTGCTGGTGGAGTGGTTGGTTGCATCAGTGATCAGTATTTTGAGAAATATACCTGCAACAACTTCTTCATCTGCTTGATGTAATTTGCCTGGGAGATTAGGTTTGTGCTCAAGAAGCCATGGAGTACATTTGTTTTTTACAAACTCTGATATTTGAGATTTCATCAGTGATTTTGTCTGGGGGTTGCAGCAAGTGTGGGCAAACTTAGACTCGCCGGCAATGATTGGTCCTAAAGTTTGATGGTCAGGAGTTGATGGATGGAGCTTTCATGTGAACCAAATGAGATGTAAAGGAAAGCAAACTCCTTGTCATTGCGACATTGTGATTCACATCACTGGAGCATAATGAAATGTCACCTCTGCATTTAACCCATCACCAAAGTGAACAGTGGGCAGCTTTGAGCGCCCGGGGAGTTGGGAGCGAGGACGGTGCCTTGCTCAGTGGACCTCAGTGGTAACCTGGCAGTTGGTAGTCATGCATAATGGATAAAATCCAATTTTCCTTTCGTTTTTCGTTTTTTAGAGAAATAAAAGCACAGAAGGCCTAGTGGTTAAGTGGACTGGTGGGTTCACCACCCTCAGGAAGGCTCACAGTGTGTGCAGTGTGATTTGGGTGGCAGTCATGGGGACTGCTGCCCCTGAGACCTGGTATCAGAAGACGAATGAAGTCATCAGTCTGTAGTTTCTCATTGCAAACTCTGGTCCAAAAGCAGGTTGGCTGAATAACTAAGTCCGACGTTGGCAAACTTTTGACTTATGGGACACAATGGTGTCTCAGAATTGGACATGGGGCCGAGTTGAGAAATAGATTGAGCGTTCATTTGAACTAAGATAATTGGAAAGCAAACTCTTTGTCATTGTGACATAGTGATCCACACCATTGCACACAACGAAATGTGACCTCTGTATTTAACCCATCATCAAAATGTGAGTGGACTTCAGTGGTAACTTGGCGGTACGGGGGATTCGAACCAGGGTCTACTTCCTTAACCACTAGGCCACCAATTGCCCCCAAATGACATGTATAAAACCTAAAATGCTGAATTTCTAAAACCCTTTATGTTGTCATTCACTTGGGAACTGTGTGTTTTGCTGGGAAAAGGCAAAAGTACTATGATAATACAAATAAAATATGTAATTCGGACATGGCTCAACGGGCCGCATCTGGACCCCGGGCCTTAGTTTGCCCATGCCTGCTCTAATTAAATAATAGTAATCTAATAATAATAATAGTAATAATAGTATTTTTTCTTAGAAAATATATCTGTAAGATACTGCTTTGAGCCTAAGGAACATTTTCATGTTTCTAGGTGTGTATGCCTTTCATGGGCCCCAGAATTCCTGGTGGAGCTACACACTTAACTCTTCACAAACAATTTGGACATTTTTAGAAATGCCAAAGCTGCGTCTTTAATCTGTTGTATGGAGAATTCTCCAGTACAGGGAAAGAATTGCCTCCGGTTTCATCGATGTAAATGTTTTTTTTTTTTTGTCCGTGCTATATTCAGAGGAAGATACAGGACAGATGCTTTTCAGCTTATTTCTCCAATGTTCTGTCTCAGTGTGGAATAATCAAAATGGACAAATGAGCAAATACTGCATTCATCTGTTTTCCACTGTTTTATTTATTATGGAGTGGAAAAGAGTAAACAGCTTAGAGCTACTAATAAGAGTAGTTGGATTAATACCACATGTTAGGTTTTGGAATTTTTTATTTTTTTTTTCGTTTGAAAAAGTCCTTCCATCTATTTTCATCCATCTATCAGTTGCTACGTCGCAGGGACAGCAGTCTCCACGACTGCCACTCAAATCACACTGCACCCTCCCAGCTACCAGCAAAGGAACGCAACAGTAAAGCCCTTTCTCCTTTTTGTTTTTGCTCTTAAAAGGTCTGAAACATTTCCCAAGGGCTTTAAGGGCCCGGGTCACTGATTCAGGTGGTGCTGGGTTCAGAGGGGAAACACTTTCTGGTACTTGCTTGCAGGTACCAAATAAGTTCCAAACTTTGTCCTCAGCTGTCCCTGAAACTTAACATTAGAAAAGCATCCATATTTATATGCCTGTTCTTTCTCATTCCACTGCATCCCGTGACATATTTAGTTCAGGATGATGTGGTGAATCAGTGTGCAGTCACAGAACCTCCTACTGCAGCTGCAGCTCTGCTGTCAAACACACAGCCGTTCGTCTCCCTGTTGAATGTATATTTTCGGATGGGTCTGTATAGTCTACTGTCCATATTTTGACTGGCTCCACTCTGCACGTTGGGGTCACTGCGTGACAGAGTCTTGCAGATTTTGTTTTGAGGTTTTAAGCGGTAAACGACAATGTTTAAGCCATTGTACTTAAGAAACAGAGGATGAAATTGAAGACGTTTATTGAGATACTTGTATTTGTCTGTTTTTCTTTTTTTTTTCTTTTTTTTTGAGTGACATCCTCGCTAAGGAGCAGTGGAAAAACCACCGATCCAGTGTTAGATGGTCTGACTCTGCAGCTGGACGTGGCACAAAGATGAGGACAGTTCAGTCCAGATGTGCTGTGTATGGGGTGCGCGAGGAATGGTGCGAAGGCTCCAAGTGTTTAGGTCTGCTTGTGGTCGAAGGCACACTGAACGCTGCAACAGGAAATGACAGAACTGGCTACAGTGGCTAAAAATATGTCTGTTGTTAAGGGAGAACAGAGCCAGGCAGCCAACGGACTATAGCAAATATTATTGCAATTAAACCGCAGGCCTGAAACCACTGAGAAGTGGGTAGAGGTGAGGGGTTGAAGCCAGCAGAAATGGACTTAAAGGTTGGGTGGAGGTGGTGATGGTGGTTAGGAGAGAGTGAGGGAGGGTGGGTTTAGGAGTTGACTCTGAGTAAAATTCCTGGGATGTTATGCCACTGTGTCGTGACTCAGAAACAGCGTGATTTTTTTTTTTTCGTTAGCAGAGGAGAGGGTCTTTTTCGCAACGGCTCCCACCATCTTCTGCCATGACTTCACTATTGTTACCAAGAAGAGGAGGAGGAGGAGGAGGAGGAGGAGGGGAGGAGTGGATCTTGGCAACAAACTGACTCTAACGCCACTCCACGTCACCCCCACTCTTTTTTTTTTTTTTTTCTACCCCACTCGCACGCACGCACAAACTGGCAGGCTCAACACACCCCAGCAGTCAGCGGTGCCGAGCTAAGAATGGAGCACTCCTCCAGCTCACGCAATGTGGTGTTCTGAAATTTCCTGCAATAAAAATGTGATTGGGAAGATACCCATTAAAATGTGTGAGGAATAAAGAGAGAGAGAGAGAGAGAGCCACGGCCTGCCAGCCAACAAAGAAGAAGACAGCAGGGAAGGAGGAGGAGAAGGAGGTGGATGATTGATGAGGGACTGATGGGGTAGGAGAGTAATAAAATAAACCTTTTAGGAAAGCAAAAGAATCGGGAAGAGATATTCCCTCTGCCGACCACTGGTTCTACTCAATGCTGTTCTGAAATATGTGAACCAGCATGGCAGTTTGGGCTCCTTTTGCATTCTCTACACTCTCACATTCTCTGTCTTTTTCTGCCCTTTTTTTTTTCTCAGATGCTGTTTTCATTTAGCGCATGGCAGCGCTCCCTAAAACGCTTGAGTTTCCCAAACCAAAAGCTATTTCCTGATTCACTCCCTCTCTCATATAATTATTCTACTGGACCGTGTTTCTCAGTTCTTTTTTCAGGCCCCTTTTTTTTCCAGCTCTCCCTGTTCTGCACTGGGAATGACATCACTGCCTGAAAAGGGCAGAGGACGGGCAGGTCCCTTCACCGTAGGTCCAAGGTGAGAGTGGGTTCCACTGTTTACACTGAAACAGAAGAAGTTTTAATTAAAACAGGACGGGTTTGTGGTTCGTCAACTAATCTAGTAATTAAAAGTAAAATATTTCAGAAATAGTGAGATGTTCTCCCCTTCTCTCACTGCTGTAACAGCCCTGGTTGGAGGCGTTCACCCCCTGATGCAGAGCGAGTATTTTACACTAATGATCTCCCACTGCTCATAGGAAATAAACCTAATGAAATACACACCTGATCTGGGAGCTACACCTTTTCCAGGCTGTATGTGACCTCACTCCATCTAGAGTGGATGGAGATTTCACTGTTTCAAGACAACAGCTTTCTATAGTAGGATACATTTAAGTCCAGGGTTCTACAGATATAGATGATAATTAATATCATAAAGCATGAATTCTGTTCCTATAGCTTTCTTGACAATTGCTTGTCCAAGTGCAACTGCTTGCCAAACTTGTCCAAATTATACAACTAATTTATATTATCTTTATCCTTCTACCTTTCCCCTGCAAAGCCAGATTTCCCCAATAGATGGTCTCAAAGAGGCTTGAAGCTTTTTTGCCTTTATTCAATACTTTATTCATCATTTATCTTAGTGCATGCAAATACTCAATCTTTCTGATCCTGTCCTGGTCCGTGACTCAGATTTTAGTACCACCTGTGGCCCACGTGTCAAAGGCCTGATCTAGGTCATGTAGATGGTTTCACTATTTCTTTGTCCAGAACATGGCGATATGCTGCAAAAAAAAAGCATTCATTCATTCATTAATTTTCATCGTCTTGTCCGTTGCCGGGTCGCAGGGTCAGCTAGCATCACCCAAATCACACTGCTCCATATTGTGAGCCTTCATGTGGGTGGTGAGCCCACAAGAAGTTACAGCGCTGAAATAAAACATAGAAGCAGCTTTTTAGTCATAATGGAGAACAACAATTCACACTTGCCCAGAGCTAATGTCTGTTCTTGGTGTGAAACTTCAGGGTTCGAATCCCAGTTAGGGCGTTTGGCCGTGAAAGTGGACGCGTAACTCCTCTGGGAATCAAACCCAGGACTCTCTGTTCTCTGCTTCTGAGGCAGGCGTGTAACAGTAGAGCTTATTCATGCGTTAATCTCATTTTTCCCAGACTGCCACCCAAATCACACAGCACCATATTTTGATTCTACCTGTGGGTGGTGAGACCAAAGTCTTTTTTAACTGCTGGGCCAGCACTGCCACCAACAGTCATGGAGGCTGCTGCACCCACGACCTGGTAACAGATCAGTGGGTAAAAATCGTAATGTTTGGAGTAATGTGATATTTGAACAGTGATATATTGTAAATGTTTTGCTGAAGACAGTTTGAATTAAATATCAAAAAAACATGAGCAACTGTGACATCAATATTATAAAAAAAAAAGGTTCTCGAAGAACAAAACTGCCGACCTCTGCATTAGATTGTCATGGAGTTTTGTGCCTTGGCTCACAGAAATTGCTCTCTTCTTCTCTGGTGGAAACATGGACTGGCACTGCATTATCGCCACCAACTGGACGTACATTGCTCTACAACTAGTACGAACTGAGGAATTCATTGAACTTGCATAGCAAAAGTGAAAAACAGATGGTCCTAGAGTTGCGTGTGATTATTTAGGGAGTTACTCTCTGCATTTTTAACTGTTTCAAATCATTAATCTGTAAAACCCAGAACACCAAGTATTTTCTCTCAGCAGTTGTACTGTACGCGTTTGTGTATGTGACTATCACTGAACCAGAACCCAAGAGATACAAGAGATTTTCCGAGCTCGGCAGGTCACATGGTCAACATGTTAAAGGCCCTTGTTTAAGGCCGCCCGCCCACTCGTATAAATAGTCACATTGTTCCTGCTCACACAAAGTTGTGCGCACACTTAGACTTTTACCCCATAACTATTCTTAATTACTAATGTGCATTTAAAGCTGCTTTTAAAAGTGCACACTCAGCCGCAGTGCGGTGCGATTCGGCCACGAGACTCGCTGCACCCTATATTTGCTCTGTACGTTTTCTTCTTTCTCCCTGTGTATTTCTGCTGGTGTTGTGAGGGGTGTAAGCAACGCTGACACTTTTTTCGCCTCCCTTCCTCCCTCTCTCCCTCCCAGCTGTGTGCTTCTGTCCTTGTTCCAGCAGTTTGGGCGTGGTTGCTGCTGGCACCATGAGAAACCTCCACAAACTCAAGGACTCTGTGCTCATTAATTGACTCCACAAGAAAAGACTACAAGTAAACACAGCACTAGTTTGTTTTCTTTTTTAATTAATCTGAGCTCTGCTACAAAGGAATGTTCTCATGATTGTGTAATTGTTATTGAGTTAAAATGATTAATATTCATGAAAGAATGATTTCCAAATTTTAAAGTTAAGGCCTTACATCTTTTTCTCCAGGGATTTAAAAGGATTATTTCACTTCATCATAGATTTCATAATCAAAGATCTCGTGCAGTTCTTGAATTCCAACAATTACACAATTCTTCTTCTCCTTTCAGCTTGTCCCTTCTTTAAGGGTTGCCACAGCGAATCAACATTTTCCATCTCCCCCTGTCCTCTGTATCTTCTTGTCTGACTCCAACTACCTCCATGTCCTCCCTCACTGCATCCATCAATCTCCTCTTTGTCTCCTACCTGGTAGCTCATTCTTCTACCAATGTCTGTCCCTCCTCTGAACATGTCCAAACCATCTCAATCTGTTTTCTCTAGCTTTTTCTCCAAACCTTCCTGTCTGTGTTGTCCCTCTAATCACCACATTCCTGATCCTGTCCATCCTTGTCTCTCCTAGAGAGAATCTCAGCATCTTTAACTCCTCCACCTTCACCTACGCCTCCTGTCTTCTACCTGTTCCTAGTGTCTCTAATCCATCCCTCATGTCTGGTCTCACAACTGTCCTGTAAACCTTTCCCTTCACCTTAGCTGACATCCTTCTATCAAAGATCACTCCAGAGACCTTTCTCCAGTTGTTCCATCCTGCC
>JAFBJS010016479.1:0-41501 GCA_016785265.1 Paraplagusia blochii | reverse complement strand
TCCTATGGACATGTCCAAACCAACTCAATCTGTCTTCTCCAGCTTTTTCTCCAAATCTTTCTGTCTTTGTTGTCTCTCTAATCACCACATTCCTGATCCTGTCCATCCTTGTCTCTCCTAGAGAGAATCTCAGCATCTTTAACTCCTCCACCTTCACCTCCGCCTCCTGTCTTCTACCTATTCCTAGTGTCTCTAATCCATCCATCATGTCTGGTCTCACAACTGTCCTGTAAACCTTCCCCTTCACCTTATCTGACTCTCTTCTACCACAGATCAATTCAAAGTATAAAGTAACTTGGCTGCAGTGGTGGTCCAGTGGTTATGGAAGTGGACTTAGATCCGCAAGGCTTTAGGTTAGAATCCACCAGCTGCCAGGTTACCACTAAGGTGCTCTGAACAAAGCCATGTCCCCACCCACATAACTTCCAGTTGGCTCCCCACCCACAGGAAGGCTCACAGTATGGAGCAGTGTGATAGTCCTTGAGACCATTGGAACAGGAACAGGTCATAGATAAGAGAATATAATCAATTATTGAATAAATTTATACAAATTTTAATCCAGTTCAACTAAATTGGATTACCACAGAGGTAACAGTGGATAACTGGCGTTTCCGAGAGCCTTTAAGGGTACTGATGAGTCAGTTATTAACATTTGAAAGCCTCTGTTTAAAAATGGCTCTTACAATTACAAAAATAATGATAAAAAAAATTAAATAAGTTTTGAAGTGACAATAAAATTGTATTTATATCTTTTATTAACATTCAGCTTCTCTTTGTAACACCCGAAAATGATGTTAAAGCATTATTTTCTGATTTGTTTTACTTTTACTCTTATGTAAGAAACCTAATACCTTCATTCTCACATTAGAGCACTTGTGGGGAAATAAAACTGTGGAAATTCCTTCTAACCATTTTTCACAGGGGGACGAAAATTAGTAATGAGAGGTTAATATCTTTCTCCAGTTCACCCCAAAATACATTACTGACCGATAACAAAGCTGCTTCATAATTGCCTCATAATGGGTGGTCAAACACTGAAGCCCCATAGCTCATTATGTTTTATTGTGGGACTTTTTTCTGCCAGAGAAAACGTTGTATTGCTAAAGAAATGTGTTGAATGAAGTCATCTGTATCACATGAGCCATAAGGGTTATTAACCATCATTCCCATGCCCTGAACTACAACTCTGGACTGTTGAATATCCTATGACATCGCAGGTTTGAATCCTCCGGTCTTTAATCTGACCATCGTTAGTTGCTGCATCACACTACTGGGCAACTTACACCGTGCCACAACTTTTCAGTCCACGATGCGACGATCGGCGGTCTGGCCTGAATTTTGTCTTGAATCGTGCAACTTGAGTTGTGCAGTGCAAAGGGCTAAGAGCAAACAATTATCACCTTACAATCTTCTCCCGACTACCTCACGATTGAGTGTCAGAATTCAAACATGTGGAAATCCTGCCATTTTACCCACAACGACCCCCAGAACCCACAATGCCACACTAGAGCAGCATGGCACAAACAACAGACAAACCAGATTAATAACCTCTCTCAAGACATGTCCTGGTCAATAAACAGTTTCTTGTCTCTAACCTCTTCCTTCTTCTTCCTTCCTCAATGGATCACAACAGTCCATCCATCCATTGATTTTCCAGGGATCACATCAGCTTCTTCTTCTTCTCCTTTCAGCTTGTCCTTTTTCTCAGGAGTTGCCAAGGTGAGTGAACAATTTCCATGTCACCCTGTCCTCTGTGTCCTCAACTCTAACTCCAACTACCTCCAATTTCCAACAGTACATTGTTGGTTGACAGCACTGTTGGTGGTCATTGTTAACCCGAGCCCCGACCGATCCATAATGGAAATCTCTTTGTTGTCTCGTATCTTTGATTTGGCCAAAGTTTTACGCAGGATGCCCTTCCTGACGCAACCCTCACCATTTATCCAGGCATTAAATAGAGTGTTCTTCTTACCCATTATCCTTCTGATGCAACATACATTAGAAATCTATGACAACTTCTCTGCCATAAAATTGTCTCATCAAAGAAATAACCATACAGAGATGTTGGTGATCTCTGACCACTGGTTTGGTAAAGAAAAATATATTTATCATAGACGTGTTCACTTCATTATTTTTCAAACCAACCAATCCAGATCAACCATTCTAAATTACATCACAGCATTTCCACTAAGAACCGCCATTCTGTTGCCAACTGCGTTGCCAGTCAGAAGGTTAGTTTCTCAGAATCAGTTCTCTCCCATCAACCATGGAACAAGGAACAATTGTCAAATTAAAATCTCATGCAGTAGCACATGTTTCTGCATGAGATCTTGATTTGATAATTCATTATAGTTGGTACATAGATCCCACAGAGCCTTTAAATTCTTCCCGCTTCCCTGTTGGGTTTAACAAGAGCCACATAGACACTAGCTGTGAAATAGATCAGTGAGCCCTAAACATTCTTCTGTGTATCCATAATTATTATATTATTTTTGACCATTACTGAACATGGATGAGGATATTGTATTGTTGAGTGATATATATGAACAATAACTATGACTGAAGTTTGAAACAACAAAAAACAGCAACTGAAGCGACAAATATGTCCACCAACTCCTAGGAAATATGATGTCAAGTGACCCCAAAAAAGTATCTTGTGTACCACATGTGGGGCACGACCCAGTCTGTGGGAAACAATAAATTTATAACACTGCACAGTATCAGCAGCAGGTAGTGTATATAGGTGTGGGGGACATGGTTGTGAGTGCTGACCTGATGGAGAACATGAGCGTGTGAGCTATAATATGGCCTACATGTGTGTTAAGTTGGGAGGCATGCATGTCTACATGGGTGAAAGAATGTGTGTGTGGTGTCACAGTATGTGAGGCTGCTGATAAACAGGCATCCACTGAGCTGGGTGACTGCAGTGTGCCACGGGGTCAGGGCAGGATTAGCACCAATGACCATTATATAACCTAGTGTCACAGAGGCAGGCAGGGCATTCAGACCTGTTGCCATCACTGTAATCACAGCTGCAGTAATGTTGGTTCAACCTAGCAGGACAAAAAAAGGGTTTGTCCAATGTCAAAAATAGGTCTCCCATTAGTAGGTAAGTTGTCTCTCTGCAAAATAAATCACCAATGGTTGCTGTTGCCAGTATCTTAATATACAGATTGATGATTGAAGATTGAGTCACAAAAAAAAACTGAATTTGTGTTAGTCTGAATTCAAGGAATGGTTTGATCCAGAGTGATTGTCTCTGCCATTGGTGTGGAACTCCAGAGTCAATCTCCTGGGCAAAAAAAAAAAAATCAAATCAGTGGGCTCACCACTGGAAGCATGAGGGTCTCACCCAGCCCCTCATGAAGAGAAAAGTTTAAAAGTATGTTGCAGTGAGATTTGGGTGGTGATTAAGGAGACTGCTGTGGCCATGACATGGGAACTAGAATTAGATAGAAGTGCTTTATTGATCCAAGGCTGGAAAATTACAGTGTAGCAACAGCAATACATTCAGTGGAAATGGGCAACAGTGGGTTAAAAAGAAAGAAAATCAGAGTTTTGATATACAGGTGCAGAGGATATAACTAAAACTAAATTAAAGGTTAGATTGTATAAAGATATTTGGGGAATTGTATAATAACAAATATGAATATAGAAGGCATTCAGTTGTCTGTCAACAGTCTATTGGAGATGGTGTTCATCATTGTACATGATGGCTAACAGTTTGTCCAGAGTCCTCCTGTCCTCCATGGTCTCAAGGGTGTCCATTGTGAACCCAAGACCAGTGGACAAAGATTGATAGATGATGATGAGATGTAAGGAGCTCAAATCAATGTCAATGACTTCATGGTCTTTTTTATGGCCTTCATCTCACTGACTCAATTGTCACTGTTGTCAATGTCTTCATTTACAAAATAAATGAAATCCCCCAAAATAATTGAAAAAGTGTCCGATAAAAGAAATCATGATGGTCACGGTCAGTACTACAAATCAATGCTCAACAATCCAATATTCTTATCTTTAATGGAATACACTTGGTTTGAAAAAACTAAGAGGGACACATCGTGTTTTAATCCATTCAGACCTGATTCTGGCGGCAGTGGTGGCCTAGCGGTTAAGGTAGCAGACTTGGGTCTACAGAGCTTCAGGTTAGAGTCCAGGTCGCTGAGGTGGTTTGAACATCGCAACTTCCCAACCCATATAACTTCAATTGGACTTTCCACCCACATGAAGGCTCACATTATGGAGCAGTGTGATTTGTGTGGCAGTTATGGAGACTGCTGACCCAAATGAATGTAGTTTAATTCAAAAGTTACTAAATAAACTAAGAAACTTTTTTTTTCATAAAGTTATTAGTATAGTGGATGTGAAGTGAATATGAGTATGGGTTGATGTACCAATTTTTTTCCTAATTTTAATTTTTTATAAAAGGACATTTGCTGTTTTATTTTGGAGAAGATTTTATTTGGGGAGACTTGCAGGGACTTCTATCATCTATGATTTAGCGTCTGATCAATAATGGATGCAAAAAAATAGTGTATTTTTTAAATTTTCACCATGTTCAACTACATAAGATAAATGAGTAGTCGATTGATAAACTGGTGGTCTGTTTGATACAAAACTGCCACTATATTATAGACTCCAGGCCTTGGCTGAGTTGCTGTCCCTTTTTAGATATGCTCCCCCTGTTCAACTTTCAAAGTTGACCAATGTGAGTATCATGTGTTGTAAATGAATCAAGATGAGGACGGACATGGAGGAAGAACATAATTATGCCTTCGGCACAAGCTTCTCCTTCTTTCCTCGGGGCAGTGGTTGAGGTAGGGTGGCAAGGTTTGGCAGGCGCTGAGTTGCCTGAGATAAAAGGCTGTCGGTAGGAGAAAGAAGACACCACCGGGGGAGTCTGGAGTAAAAGGAGGCATCCAGACAACAGCTCTGCAAATCCACAGGCCTGCACTGCCAAACAGCTGAATCTTAAAGCCTTCACACCAGGCAAGCTGCCATGCACCTCTGTTATCTCAATTATCTAACAATATAGGTCACTTTTTATATAAAATCTAGAACAGAAACAGCAAAATACAAGGTTTTCATGAGGAAAATCACATGGTTCAGTTTTTAATTTGCTTGCACGTCATCTCGACCTCTTTAAGTTCCCTCCTAAGCACCGCTTGCCTCTGGCCCTTATATTTCCCAGAGGATATAATTTTCAGCTGTGTTTGATATACAGTGTCGCTGACGTGCAGGAGAAGACTTCTCCACAGCAGCAAGGACAACCTGTCCATTACAAAACTGTCATTCTTGGCTTCCTGTCTGTATCCGAGAAAGATGAGAATCCCAAGGTGCTGGCTAATGTAACGGCCTGGATGAGTGGACTGTCATTAGAGAACACACACTCCTGCCGCAAGCGCATGGCACTCAGAGGGTGGTGATGCATACCACACCATCTGCTGAGTCATAATGGGTGCAGTGGTTCCTACTGCAGCTCCTGCACACCGGCCCAGTGGTCAGAGGCTGAGCTGCACCTAACGGTAACAACCGTCCAAAATTGCTGAAGTAAAATTATTACAGTATTCCGTCTGTATTTTACTGTAAGCTGTGTTTGTTTGTTGTAATTCATTGTTTCGTCTTATTTCAGCATATGCATAAAACACTGTATAGAATCCATTTGATCCACTGTAGAAGACTACAGGGAGAATTCCTCTGTATCAGTGACGCTAATTAAAACCATGGAGGCAGCCATGTTAATGGACTGTTCCATCATAATCACGTGTTTCACCGTGCCACTGCTCAAACGAAATGTATTATAATAAACCATGGAGTTCTGAGACCTCTAAGAGAGAAACGACCTTATGGTCTACACTGCATAAACATGGGCGCAGTCATCTTGCATGGAACATAATGTGAAGTAAAAAAAAATAAAAAATTCCTACCAACCAATACTATACTATTTTGTTGTATAACTTAACATTTCTAACCATAAATTTGAGTTTAAATAGATATCTGCAGTATGGACCACATATAGGTTGTGACTTATAGTGCAAGTCAAGCTAACTATTGCTTCTGTAGTAAAGCAGAGTTGCATGCTTGACTTGTTACTTGAAAGTAGAGCACTAACAGTTCAGGGTTCATTGCTTGTTACCTGCTGGTGGCATCTTATTGCAGCAGATCTGCTGTTTCACATTTACCAAAATATGGAATAATAAGAGTTTTCGGGGTGTCATTTTTCATTTCTAGGACAGACACGCAAGACTTTGTAGGACCCTGTGGAGCAGAATTTCTTTTTGTGGCGAAACCAACCCCTCCCATCAGGTGCGTCATCACTTTCTTCACTAAACCAAACATGGGCAAACTAAGGCCCTGAGTTTGTTCTTTGATTCTGTCTAGCCAAATGCTTTGAAAAATGGCTTTTACTGCCATGTCTGTATTTTCCCAATAGATGGGGTTGATAAAAAAGGAATAACATTTATGGATTTTTAATATAATTTAGTCCACAAGAACACTCTGTGATTCTGCTTCTCCTCTGGCAGGACCAATTGTATCCGTCACTGGTTGAGACTGGTTGTATTTTGTCTTTCCCTGAACATATTCACAGTTCCTGTCAATGTCAGGGACGATGACAGTGGGAGCAATAAATATCCCAGTGGAATGCATCAGCTCCACTGGAACCTTTGGATGACATGTTTCCATCAACTCCAGCTCCTATGAGGTTGGGATGTCCCAGTGATCACTGCCAAAATGATTGAAGAGCGCAGCTCGAGTGATAAAGGCCCGGTGACATTCACACCAGTCATCGGTCCTATGGTCAGCTGTTGAAACCTACTGATGCATTTGAGCTCACTGAAAACCATGATCTCCCTGCCTTCCATCACTGTGTTTGTTACATATTCAGTTCAGTGATATGTATTTATATACTTGTTCATCAAAGCATAGAAGGACAATCAAATCCATTTCTGCTAGATGGGACCAGATGCTATAAATGTGTCACATGTATCAGCAATGTCTTCAAGTAAACAGGCCACGGTTTTGGTCAATGAGGAGGTCCAGATTATTTTATTTCATAAAATATATGTTTTTGTGACATCTTTCTTTGTCAGTGCGCCATTTCCATGGTTATTTGCCTTATGCCAAAACAAAGTTTGGGAAGCACAGATATCATTTTTGGCTCAGGTCTATTCACCAGTGAATACAAAGTAACTGAGCCTAAACTCATTACATTACTGGCTGTGTGCAGCAGACTGGTGTCACAATGTCACTATGTTAATGACATATGGAGAGATCCAATGTATTGAGTGTAAACTACCGTCCAAAGGTTTGGGGTCACTTTATTTCTTAAAGAAAAGCACTTTTTTGTCAATTAAACTCTATCCATTGGTAATATGGTAAATCACTGTTCTAGCTGCAATTGTCTGGTTTTGGTGCAATATCTACATAGTGTATAGAGGCCAATTTACAGCAACTATCACGATCCTCTAAAGGCACATGGTATCCTCACTGTGTTAGAATGCTGATGTATGATTAGAAAACCCTGCTCATGTGGCTGCACTTGTAAATGTTGCAAATGGAGGACTACACATCATTATTGGTAACTTTGTCAATGTCTTGACTCAGTCATCCTCTTCTGCTCGTCCGCTGTTGGGTAACAGTGGCAGGTGGCACCACCCAAATCATAATACTCCATACTGTCAGCCTTCCTGTGGGTGGTGAGTCCACTGGAAGTTACATGGGTTGGGAGGTTGCTATGATCAGAGCACCTCAGTGGCAACCTGGCAGCTAGTGCATTAGAACCAGAAGCCTTGAGGACCCAGGTCCACTTCTTTAACCACTGATGCATCATTTTACAAAAAAGGCTGGTAAATAAAAGTGTGGCTTTTCATAGAATACACAAAATTGTCTGGGTGACCCCAAACAGTAGTGCACATGTTTGAATGCAACGTTTCTTCCCCAAAAAAAGCAGATGCTGTACAGTATTTTAAATTGAAAGATTTTGCAATTCAACATTCAAGATTTGCTAGCTCGATTACTACAAGATTTCTACATTACTACTTTTTCCTCCAATCCAATTGTCATCTCTCTAAATATACAACATATGTTGGAAACAGGATTTTTTTTTTGCCAAATTCAGCTGAGGTTTTTAAGATAAACATACATTATGTTGTCATCAGTCATGATATAATGTGTCTTATGTGTTTTGGAGAATAGCTAAAAGTGATTCTTTATGTCCCAAGATTTACAATGTCTTACTATGGGTTCTTTTTTGGATGTTATTTAAAGTATGTTTCAGATCAGACTTTACTTCTCATCGTCCTTAATGTGACTCAAGCCTTGCATTAAATTAATCCTCAACTATATATACAGTGTTGGGTTAAATGCCTGTGTTGGAGATAAACACAGCCCTTTCAACCCAACAGAACTTTGTGTTTTTTCACTCTTCACACACAGCTGGGCCAGTGCACTGCTGGATGGATGGTTAGATGGGAAGGGGATAGTTGAGGGTGATGAGGAGGGAGTTGAGTTACATTCCTTCCATTGGGGCTGTGTGTCTGCCAACCAGGTCACTCCCAGTTCAGTCCCTGGAAATTGGGAGGGAAGAATTTCCTCTATGTGTCCGTACTGGACATGGCCACAGACATACAGAGGTCTGTGGACCAGTGTTTGTATTTGTTGGTGTTGTTTATTTACTGATGTTTTATTTATTGTACTTCTAGAGGGCTGGTTTAGTTAGAACACACTTGTGAGTAGTATGTTTGGTGGATAATAACTTGCTACACTAGGAGATGAAGTTCTATGTATCTATGCATTATGTAGAAATGTATGCAGTCTGAATGAAACTGCGCAGCAAATAAACCCTACAATGTGTTTTTAGACTTGTTTGGTGGCCTAGTGGATAAGGCAGCGGACTTGGGTCCACAAGGTCCCCGATTCGAATCCCCCTTATGCCAACTTACCGCTGAGGTGCCCTGGGTATGGACCCACACACTGCTTCCGGGCACTCAAAAGCTGACCACTGTTCACTATGGTGATGGGTTAAATGTGGAATTGACATTTAGTTTACTTTGAACATTCACTAATTTTTCATTTTACTCATTTTAGTTGTCCTCCTGATTACTGGGACAGTAGTAGTTTTTTTGAAATCCCCATTTTCTCTAATGTAATTAACCTTCATATTTAGTATCATTAAAAAGCCCTGAATGTTCTGCTTGAAGAGCATTCATTCAGTAGTCCAGGTGAAAGCAGGTGGAAGCTATTTAGGTTTCACAGATGTCCTCCATAAAGGATACATTTAAACAACTGCTAGTCTGATATAGAAAAAGGAAAAAAATCAATATCAAGGACAAGATCCTAGATATCTGTCTACAACAAAACTGGGCAAACTACAGACTGGGATGGGCCCATCTTGGCAACTTATTTTATATTTTATATTTTATAAACTTCATTTATGTTATCACCATACTTCCACCAGGAGTCTCCAAAAATAGTGATGTCTGCAGATGACCTTGTGATCTGTAGTGAGAGTAGGCAGCAGCTGGAAGAGAACCTGGGGAGGTGGAGGTTTGCACTAGAGAGAAGATGAATGAAGGTCAGTTGTTGCAAGGCAGAGTACATCTGTGTGAATGAAATGGAGAACAGTAGAATGGTGAGGTTACAAGGAGGTGGAGGAGCGGAGATACTGAGGATTAACTCTTCAGAGCAGTTGAGACTGTGGAAGAGAGGTGAGGAAAGGAGTAAAGGCAGGATGGAACAGTTGGACAAAGGTGTGAGGAGTGATCTGCGATAGAAGAGAGTCAGCTAAGGGGAAGGGGAAAGTTTACAGACCGGCCATGATGGATGGATTAGATACACTACCAATAGACAGAAGACAGAGGCAGAGCTGGAGGTGGAGGAGTTAAAGTTGCTGAGATTCTCCCTAGGGGAGACAAGGATGGATCAGGAGTGAGTTGATTAGAAGGACAACACAGACAGGAAGGTTTGGAGAAAAAACTAGAGGAGCCAGATCGAGGTGGTTTGGACATTTTCACAGGAGGGACAGTGGATACATTGGTAGAAGAATGATCCAAGAGATGGAGCTACCAGGTTGGAGACAAAGAGACCTGCATTTAGGTCAAGTGACATGTTATACACTATTGACCTGGGTTCTGAGGGATAAAGGTGTGCTACCTGTACAATCCACTGTACAATGTCAAAGCAACAGTTCTGTAGCACAGTGTATCCTTCCAGTCCTGCCTCATGATTTTCTTCCTTTTGCAGTCATTTCTGGTTTGCTCTCTTGTTGATGAGTAGTCAGAAAATACAGACTGAACCTTTTGGTCTGTTGTCCCAACCTGGAGAAAGAACCAAACAATAAAGAAATCAACAACAACATCAGTAAAGGCCAGAGGTTACAAAATTAATTCATTTTACATTCAATTTCTTCTATACATTTGAAGAAATTGCTACTTAATTGACTTTTGAGTAAAGTATTAAACAGTAAATAAAACAATTTACACACTTGAGGGTTGTTAAAGTAAATATATTTTAGGTAAAAAATAGCTCCTTACAGCTCGTTTTATGTTTCATTTTAAAAATATTTATTATTTGAGGTGATGTCTGACACAGAAATTGACAAGTTGATTTGTATAATTTGGTCCAAAATGCTGAAAAATCATCCATCTTTTTTCTTCACTTGTTTGGTAAGTATGTAAACTCAAAATAAATGAAGAACTTTCTGTGCAACACTGCCTGAAATAACTGAGCTACATGTTAGCACCTCCTAGTGGCAAATAACAGGTAACTTCGTGTGAACGTTTGAGATTCCTGAATAAACCCTATAAATTAACTTACAACTGTATTTCTATCCTTCAACACTGACTCCGGCGTCAGTACGGGATTTAGTTCGACGTTTTAACAAAGAACTAAATGTTTAATCTTTGTTATTTTGGAATAAATAAATTTAAACAGCGACGCGTCGACACAGTTAAACGTGGAATTAAGTTGCGTAAAAAACACTGCGTCATTGACGTAAGAAGAAAGGAGGGGAAATGTTCACTGTTGTGTATTGAAGTGTTTTGATACAGCAAAATCAAACAGCCATTATTTGAACACGACCCACATAAACAAACCATACTGTGTCTTAGCTAGCCAATAGTGAGGTTTTTAAGGTTACTTTTTTTCTTTTAACAATGTTGTCTTCTGGTCATGTTATTGAACATAAATAATGATGCTCTGATATCATTAGAGATTTACATCACCATTTTGTCGTGTCCCCTTGGTTGCTACTTGTTTTATGCTGTTTTCTCACTATAAGGTGAAAAAACAAGTGGAATTTGGGGTATTTTTTTTGTAAAGTTGATCTCGACCAATGCGACAACAAACTAAGCTTAATAATATCCCTTATGTTTGACTTACTATATACATTTTTTAAAACATTTTTCTTTACATTTTACTATGCTTTTCAAGTATGCATTTTTCAAGTATCTTGCTATTGGTTTGTCTTTTCCTGGACGTAGTTGTGGATTCTTTTTGACAGCTTCGCTTGCTGGTCCTAGTGCCATCTGAGACCCAACAGTGGAAGGAGTGAAACTAACAAACACCTTTCAACTCAGCCCTTTCTTCTGCTCTCTGTGCAAAATCAGAACTGAAAATGGAACTTTCACGACAATTAGTCTTCCATCATACGTAGTTTAGGGTACTTAATCACTGGTTTAGGGGGCGGTGGAGGCCTTTTTACTAAATTAATCTTTGAAACAATTAATATATTTTCCAACCACCTTGGTGTGGTCTTGAACTCTCTGCACAACGACCATGTGCATGAGCCCAAGTCCCTAAAACCAGTTCTGCCTACGTAAAAGGCCTGGTCTTCCTCGATGCTGTGTGTGCTTACTGAGCCAAAATGAACATGGCGGGTTGATTGTTTAGTCACAGCCTTGTCACCCTTGTTGGTCTTACCGCCCTTGCTGGCTGTGGAGGTCTCGCTTGGCCCCTCTGCCTGCGGTTCTGTCTTCACCTCCTTGGCGACCGCCGGCTTCTCTTCCGTATTTGTAATGGGTTCCTCCGTGGCCTCCTCCTTGATGGCCTCTGATTCCATCCTTCCGTAGGTGTCACAGGTTCATCAACAGTGTCATTTGTTGTTAAGTAATTGTCATGTTGTGAAGTCTGTGACATCATCCCCTTTGATCTCTGATAGCGATCATACCTTTCATCTTTTGTATGACATTATGTCTTTGGGGTTTCCTTTGGCCAGAAACAGTAAAAAAAAGTGTATAAGAATCAAAGTGTTCAATGTGTGTTTAATTAACTGTAATCTAGGGTGAAATGTGAGCTAAATGTTTTAACCAAAAAAGAAAAAAAAAAAAAGAACAACCAAAACTGATATGTAATAGATTAGCTTCTTGCATGAGATCATCTTCAAGAAAACCACTGTGTCTTGTTGTAGAATTGAAACCATTAATAAATCCTTGTCTTGTCATCAAAGTGAACAGTGGGCATCTTTGGGCTGCCTGGGGGGCTGTGAGTGGGGACGGTGCCATGCTCAGTGGACCTCAGATTTGAACCGGGGACCTTGCGGAGCTAAGTCCCATGCTTAACCACTAGGGCACCAACTGCCCCATATGCCCTTTAGATCTAAAATTTCCCTTAAAGTCATTTAGTTCACATGTTCAAGCCCTGGCCCAGGCACCAGATCTGGCCCACAGTGTGATAATATTTGACCTGAAAGATCATATTAAATGTGTACTAGAGTTGCCCCCCCATGGTATATTGTCAGGATTTTAGTGGTATTAATAGTAACGATGTTGTTGTGGTTGTTGACATGTGAAAAAAAAAATTAAAGAAGAAGCTGGAAAGGCTAAGATTAAAAAATAAATTTGGCCTGTGAATTCGCCTTAGTATTATTGGAAAAATGTGAATTTGAGTTGTTCTCTACTCTCCACTAAATTAACAACTTTGAGGTAAATAAATGTACAATTGGTTTTTTTTAGAAATACTTTATGGGAGTAGTGTAGATTAAAGAATTTATGTTCTCAACAAAATAATTAAAAAAGGTAAATTATCAAATTTGAGGTTCATAAATGTACCCTTGTATTTCATAAAAAATATTTTGGGAGTAGTGTGTCTACACAAGGTGGCACTGTCGCGCATATCGATAATGGCCGCGAAGAAGAGATTTCTTCTTCTCGGTTGTGATTTTCGTATCGTTTTCTCGTGTAATTCTTTTAAATTATTTTTAAATATAATCTAAGCGCCAGGACATGTCAACAGAACTACGGTCAGAACTAGAGAGGTTTCTGGAAACCCTCAACATCCAGACAAGCTGTGTTGAACATCCGCCGGTGAGTTTTATTGGCCTTTATTGTCTGCTTTCTTCGTCGCTGCAGCTCCACACAGACCCTGTCTGCAGAAACGTCACCACTCAACCGCGTTTTAAAAAGTTATTACATTTGGAGTGCAGTTTTACTTGGAAGCTGTGTTTACAGATAGAAAAAAGGGACGGACTAGCCATGGTTTAATTTTAAGCTGTGTTTATTCACTGCATGGTCGTGACTCGTGGAGATCTTAAAAGTTTATTTCTAGACCAGGAATTTCGTTGTCGTAATTTAAAACGCCAGTTGGAGAGAGTTTCTCACGTCTGTGTGTTACAATTCATTTTACGTTATTTTGTGAAAAAATGTTATGAATGAAAAAAAAATACGGCATGGCGTGCAATGAGCTACCTTCACCAATGGAGGGCGCAAAATACGTGAAAACGAATTATGCCGTTTTTAACACTAGTTGACCAGATATCTACTATGCATGTCTTTTCTTCAAGTTACCATTTAATAATTTTTTTATTAATTTTGCAGGTCTTTACAGTCGAGGAGATGATGCCTCACCTGCAGGATGTCACTGGAGCAGTCACAAAAAATCTTTTCCTTAAAGACAAGAAGAAAAAAAGCCTTTGGCTTGTGTCTGCACGACATGATCGTCAGGTCAGCAGTCTTCTTCATCTTCTCCAGTTTGTAATCTGCAGACTCTTGTATAGACAGATGTTTTATAGTTTTGTGTTTCACAGTTGCACCATCTCTGAACTCTGTCTGTTCATACCACTTCCTAATCTGCTCCGTATCAGGTGAATCTAAATGAACTTGCTAAGAAACTTGGAGTTGGCAGTGGAAACTTGCGATTTGCTGATGAGGCGATCATGATGGAAAAACTCAAGGTGAGAACTTATTCTTGTCTATTACCAGAACTTACCAGGGATAATTCATTAACCATGATATTATTTTTTTGTATTGGTCACTTGCAGTGTTCCATATCTAGCCACCCTTTGTAACTACAAAGAAAGTTTTGAGAGCTGGATGCAATTATCCATATTTCTATCTACCTACATACTTACCCATGTATTTATCTATCTACCTATTCACCCCACCTGTCTGTCTGTCTGTCAATCCATCCATCAACTTAGTTTGCCTACACTGCCTGTGACCCTTCTGATGTCTTCATTTCTCTCTCTACACAGGTGGGCCAGGGTTGTGCAACAGCTCTTGCTCTCCTTTTTGATAAAGACTGCAGCGTGAAGTTAGTCCTGGACCAAGACCTGGTAGAGGGGGGACACCCAATGGTCTACTTCCACCCCATGACAAACAGTGCCACAATGGGGATCCGACCTGAAGACTTGCTGCTTTTTGTCAAGGAGACAGGACATGAGCCCATTCTGCAGACCTTTGAGTAGCATGATGTAGGCTGCGCCTTGCTCGGATGCTTAAAAGAAAATAAATATCAGCCATTTTCAAGGAACATTTCCAGTTTTTTGGATTCAACTCTGCATGATCTATCATGTAAAACTGCATGGAGCGCCCCCTGCTGCCTTGACCAGCTTTAAACCTGGTTTGTTTTCTTCATTGAATATCACATCCCAAGCACATCTGATTCAGTTCTCAGTAATTGCTGAGTCAGCACTTTTTTACATGATAAGTAATTCAGATAAAGGTTTAGGAATATTGGTCCTTTAAGATGATGCAATGAAATGGTTCTCAGACATCGGGACAAACCTTTAATGTATGTCTTTTTGTTCTGCTTGTAAATCAATGAACTCACAAGATAATAACATATAAGAAACACTTGGGTACAGAAATTTATAATCAATATATTGTGTGTGGATGTCCAAACTGTGGTTTCATTGACGTTTTTTGACTGATAAAAACAGAAATCTGTCTGAAATCGTGAATTTGCATAGAATTGATGAATCATAATATATCTAGAGTCGAAAGTTAACTATTTTAAATAGAGGGGAGTGAAAAAAACGCCACAGTTAATGTCTGACACCTACAATTAGTGAGCCTTAGAGGACGTTTATTGAAAAAGAAAAAAATCGACACGTCCCCTTTAAGAAATCCAGGAAGTATGTCAGCTGGAGGGAGGGGGGGCTTCCTGTTGAGGGAACAGGTGTTTGTACTTAGAAGGATGATGTCATTGTCAGGCTGAGTCACCTGGGAGAGGACGAACAGATGATGAAGTGGGTGATGGTCTTCATCTTTGACGAATGTGAAGCCGGGAAACACAGATGTTGGACGAGAGGGAGCAGGAGACCGAGCTTCATCTGTTGTTAAGGTGAGTTTGGAACTTCTCAACTAAATTGAATAGAAAAGGTAGACTTCGTAGACTAAGTTTTATCCCGCAGATCTTTTAATATTTATCTTTGTGTTTGCGTGTAAGTACTGTACATACGTAAAAATATTAAATGTAACTTAACTATTTTAAGTAAATGTCATTACGTGTCTATGGAAGACTGTAGTAATACTTTATTCTGACACTACTACTCAACTCCAAAGAAGGTTCAACAAGAACGGTATTTGTGCCATTTCATAAAAACAAACAGATATTTCACTTCCTGTTTCAGGGAAATGTATTATTTTAATCTCTTGGCTTATCTCCAGCTCAAATAAAGACTGTGGATGTCACCAGAGACTACTTTCCTTACATTTCCTGTTCCACTGAAAATATGTTTTACATATAAACTCTCTCCTCTTCTGTTGTGGACACATTAGCATTACACTCCACTTTGGTTAAATAGAGAAGAGAAGTTAAGAATCCTGCATGAGCATTTCCCTACTCTGTCTCGACAGCAGTCCAGATCTATTTTATAGTGCTGTCCAAGTCAGGGACATTTGCATTATAAGTATTTAACTGTGTCTCTTAAAGCCATGGCCAAGGTCAACGTTGCACTAATGTTCTTGTGCCTGTACATTTTAAATGATTCTAACTACATCACATCACACCACATAACTATAAATCATTCAACAACATCATGAGCTAAACAGCTGAATTACATCTGCTCTGTCAACACATTCAGATGGAAATAGATAGAACTTTATTAATCCATCTGGAGTTTTCTCCGGAAAATTATGGTTCCAGCAGCAGTGCAGCACCGAACAAAGGATAAATACAAAAAAAAATAGATAAAGACATGAGTAAAATTTCAGTATGTAAGACCAGAACAGTGGATGCTATTGGTTCAGTAGGTTAGTAAGAAATATATTGGTTATTGTATGTAGGATAAGTACATTAGTAGGTAATAATTATCGCTGTGGTGTGGAGTAATTGCAATCACAATTGTTATTATTATATTTCACTATGTCAATATTGTAACTACGTTAAGTTTGTATTGTATTATATTATTAACTATCTTAGTGTGTGTATATATGTATGCATATATATTTACACGTATATGTGTGTGTAAATATGTATATATTTAATACATATATACATATATGTACATATATGTGAATATATGTATATGTATATATGCACATATGTATATATGTACCCATATATGTACATACAAATGTACCCATGTATGTATGTATATATATATATATACAGTATATACACAAATGTGTGCATATATACATATAAACACGCGCATATAGCATTAACTATACATCTACATATACACGCAAATACACACACGCACACAAACACACACGCCAAAGCTCACATTTATCAGCTATATGTTAGTACCACTTAATACATAAATAAATATGAATATCCGGTACATACATCCATACCCACACACATACATATACATACATGTACACGGGCTTCATTCATATCCAAATATAGGGAAAAATATTAAACTAATGTGTCTCGAGCTGTGGGATAAAACAACTTAAACAATACTTTCATGTAGATCTAAATTATATTCAAACCATTTTTGTTTGTTATAGAAGAAAAGTCACTCTTTCTCACAGATACTGCACAAAATGTTGTTTTTATTGTAAGTTGGTAGGTATTGTTAGTTTCAATTTTTTGTTCTGTGTTACATCAGCACACGATCAGTGACCCAATTACAACGATAGAACAGTATCTTTACGTCTTTGAATTATATTTAAGTTACAATAAATCGATTTTATTAATGTAAATTAACGAGATATACTGAATTTTTATTGAAATACTTTCGAAAAGGTGTATAAATAGTGGCTATGGGTTGAGTTTTTAATTGTCACTTATTATAGGATTGTTGGGTTGTACCATTGGACTACTAATTCACGTGTTATGACACTTTATTCTGTAAAGGTTATAGATATAGGACTTACATAAAATGACGTTTCCAAGAAACATTTCAATCTGACACGTTTTCGATATTCCCTTGAGATGTGTGTAGATTTAACCACGTGTGCACACTGACACACACACGCACTCTGACACACACTGCTGCAGGTATTAGCCCCGCCCCCTTCATTCTGTCACAATACTAGAACCGCAGCTCAGAGCACCGAGCCTCGTCTCCACCTCGGTCCTCTGTCCCTGCATCTTTCCCGGGCTTCAGGTCACAGGTGAGCCGTTAGAACTGCCATATTTGTCTCCGCTGCTGCGGCTGTGGTGTTGACGTTTCTTCAGGGTTAAGAACCCGGTCAGCTCCCCGTACCGGTCACCATTGACGTTTACAGAACGGCGTTGTCGCTCGTGTAAATTTCTTCGACATGAGACGAAAACCGAGGAATCGCTTATTCTTATTGTCTTCCTTCAAGTTTGCAGAAGGTGACGTCATGTGCCTGCGCCAGACTCCGTTAGAAGCAGAGAATTAACGGAGCTCCCGTCAACCGTCAACCGTTGAACGCACCGATTTAACGAGTCATGCTTTATTATAGGAGTGTTCACTCTCACGGGCTCCTGGTTTCCCTTCATATTTTAGCAATATGTTGCCTTCCACACTTAAGTTTCACAGAAGGAGAAGCTGGATGTGAAAGCAGGTTCAATTTTGGTCTACTATGTATCATTTAGAGACATCTCGGGACTAAAGAAGCCCTTTTCTTTTTCCTTTCTGGGGAGCAATATTTTCACAGATATATATTTCATACATTGTATACTTATATTAATATTTGAAATGCATATGCTGATATAGTTGCACCATTAAGTTAAAGTTGACTTAATACTTTGACCACCTCGCTGTTTTCTCTTGTTCTCTATTGTCTCTTGTTAATTTTAATGCAGTGTTCCAAAAAGAAGGAAGAAATATGGTATGATAAATATGATTTGAAGAAATATAATGATAACACATGATAGTCTTGATAGTATCAAAATCAATTCAGTCCTTGCATCAATAGCTATGGGCTTTGTGCTGACAAAAACAGTGTTTTTAGGTATTACATGTTTTAACTTTTTATTTTATTCTTCTGTCTTTAGTGGTACCAGAAATTCATAGTTTAAAGAAATTGAAGAAAACAACAGTCCACTAACAGTTTTTCCATCACTGTATAATAATAATTTATTTGGAAGAAAATCAGATTCTAGCCATTATAGATACAAAATAATTAAAAATAGAGTTTAGATCATCTGTAACATTTTATCTAAAGAATAATCCACACTAGTTCTAAAATCAGTTATATCAAAACCTTCTGAGCCACCAGCCTCCACTGGTTTCTTGCACTTTATCGCCACCTCAAACATCTCCTGGTCCTCTTGCTAATTTTCACATTTTGCCACAGAAAAGCACAGGGGAAAGTAGGTTAGGAAAAAAAAAAAGATATGGGAAAGTGTAATAGAATGTCTTCACCTTATCAGAGTCAGAAACATCTGGACTTATTTTATTCTCATTCCTCACAAGAGGTTGAAGAGTTTTTTTTTTATTTCTGTTCAAAGTGAATCCACTTAATGAAATTTCACTTTTTAATTCAATCAGATCTTTTTTTCCAGACTCTTGTATTGAAAAAGAAGGCCAGTGGCTGAGCCAACCAGTTTTAACATTTGTCCTTTAAGATCATCTTTTACAGCAGAGTCTTTTTTTTACATCAGTCTTACCCTCAGGCCCCCTGCTGGCTGATTTTCACAGGCTTCGTACTTCTCTTACCTCAGCCTCTGGATAGTGATGATCTTTTTTTAAGGTTTTGACCAGTGACAACTGACAAATAATTACTTATCAAAGCAGGTGCTTCTCATCACATATCAAAGTGATATTTCACATAAAATATTTTAAATGTTAATATCATTACAGTTGACCTACAGTAGAACATATGGTAAACCTTTATAATAGAATTTTTTTTAAATAAAATTTTAACAAAAATCGCATTGTCTTAATGATCATTGTCCTTTAAATAACATTTGGGTGGTTGATGACGATAACATCTGAATATTACTCATCCCGCTCAGAAAGCACATTAAGATTCTGTTAGCTCACCTGCACAAAATTAAAATCTAAATGTTAAAATCCTAACTGTTGTTAAATTTATAGCTAAGGAATAATAAAATTATTTTGTTAAACATCAATAACACTGACTCCCTTTCTTCTGCAGACTTCTGATGCAATGAAGATGAGGTGATGAAGAATATGAGCCGTAGATGAGGTCATGTTACCTGCACCGTTCTAAATTGGTAGAGTCAGCAAAATAGAGGAAAAACAGTTGGAAACATGAACTGATCCCTGAAATCAAGAAAAAGGACATTTTTTATTTTCCTTATATACTTTAAAGCCCTTGCCATTTGTAAATGTTCTTATTATAGGTAATCATCTGCAAAAAATTCCCCATTTTTCCATTTTCTTTTTTTTTTTGTATTTGTCTCCTGTCCAAATTTTTTCATCATGTTTTTATTTTTGTCCTCTCAGTTGGAGGAAGTGACTCCATCTGTTCTGAAACAAGAACGAATGGCAGGAAGTTAGTTCCTGTGGGGAGGGTGGCGGGGGCAGCGGGGTGAAGATGTCATGGAAAAGGAACTATTTTGCATCAGGTGGCGGCATAGGAAGCGGCGCTGATGGCGGAGGCGTTGCTGGACTTTTGACATCCCACACAACGATGACAACCGTTGCTCCAAGCAAAGGTTTAAGCAATGAACCAGGACAGAACAGCTGTTTCCTGAACAGTGCACTGCAGGTAGGTGTCGCACAACCAATAGAAGCAGAAGAGCAGCTTAAGGTGAAAAATGTTTTGACTTGCGGTTTGTAATTTAGCAGCAGTGACTGAGTGAATCAATGCCAGTGATTAGTTGTAATATTATTTTAACAGTGGGGAAAAAACATTGAAGAGATTTTACTTTTTTTTCTCTTGCTCCGTGCAAGAAATCAGTTCAATAACTGTGGTAATACAGTCAATGACAAAAAATACAAGACCACCCTGCTGTTCTCTTCCATATCTTGTACTGTAATAATATATCCAAAAGTACATTTGGTTGTTGTTGTTCGGAGCAATGTAGCGATAACATCAAAAAAATAGCTTTTCCCCTGGTTTGCTTGATGGTAACCAAAATCAATTCAGTTCTTTCATCAATATCTATTGCATTGAACTACCAGAGATGATGCCTTTAGGTGTTTTATATTTTCACATTTACTCTATTTTCTGGTTATATACCTTTAGTGGCACCAGGCATTAAAATGAACAGAAAAATGAATAAAACAAGAATTGAATAATTAATACGGTGAGAGTCAGTTTTATTGAAAACCTTCATTGTGACATTGCTCTTGTGCACAAACTGTCTTTATACAAATGTTCTCAAATTTAATCGTAATCTTTTGGAGAAATTTGTATACAAATGTGGGGAGTTTACAGCTGAATTTGTATGAGTTTGTGTGACGAGGTCATTTAGTGGGACAATTTTGTTATATTGGCTCTTATTCCTTGTTTTAAAGCAGGGGTCTCAAACTTGTGGGCCTTAGCCCATTAATGGTCCATGTAGCGATATTTTGTGGCCCCATTTGATGAGAAAGTTAAATATTAGCGGGGCCCACAAGATTTATAGAAGGATTTTGCTTAAAGTCAATGCTAAAAAAATGTTTTGTTTGATGCACTCAGATGTAGACACTGCTGTGGCAGTGGGATTTTTTTTTTTAAATTTAATTTTTACAATTTTTTTTCTTCTGTATTGAACAATAACTGCTAATTTGGCCCTTTTGGCGAAATAACAGTGGGGGCCCTCCTTTTAGTTTGAGACCACTAGTTTAAAGCATAATACATTGCTTTTGTTATTTGAGGATGAGAACTTGTTTAATATATTTTTTGTGGTTTAGCACTAATTAGTAACCCTGGATATAGAAGTGTTATAGCTGGAGGTGGAGACACCACCACCAAAAGAGAGTCTAAAAGGTCCATTCAATTACCTATGATAAAATACTTGGGTAAAATTGATTTTTGCAGCTTAAATTCATAGAATGCAATCAATGTGCTGGTCTTAAAAAGACTATGTCTAAAAATGTAAACACAGTTTATTGTTGCACTGTTTGTATCAAAAATACAAAGTAAAGCAGTTCCACAATCAATATTGACAACTAAATTGATTTACACACTGTCCAACCATATTTGCAGAGGAAAAAAAAATCTTTTAGTCCAAGGTCAAAATGGTTCCACAAAGGGCCACAGTTGCCGCAGGTTTTGGTTCCAAACGATCCAGAGAACACTGGTTGACCGATTAACTGTCTGGAGACTTAGGCTTGTTGATTACAAAAGTCAGGTGTGCTGGTGGTTTGTTGGAACATAAACCTGCAGCCACAGGGGCCTTTTGTTGAACCAGTTTGACACATACATTATGCTTAAGGACATGTTTTGTTTATTCCCTCCTGAACTTCTCTCCCTCTCTCCCTTTGTCTCAGGTTCTATGGCACCTTGACATCTTCCGTCGCAGTTTCCGTCAGCTGACGACTCATAAGTGTGAAGACTCATGTATCTTCTGCGCTCTGAAGGTAATAGTCGGACCTGATCCCAACCATTTTGCTTTGTTTGACGCTCCAACCCCATGTCTCTGACTTCTGATCTCTTGTTTCCAGAGCATCTTTGCTCAGTTCCAGTTCAGCAGCAACAGAGTTTTACCTTCTGATGCTTTTCGCAGCGCCCTCGCCAAAACCTTTCAGGACAAGCAAATGTTTCAGCTGGGAATAATGGATGATGCAGCAGAATGTTTTGTAAGACAAACACACACCCACACACACACACACAGAGCACACAAATAATATCAGTGTTCTTTCATCTGTGAGTGCGTTTGATGAAGGTTGGATTTTAAATTTGGTTTCCCCTGACTGATGCAATTTAGCTGAAAACAGTTCAGTACAGTTTTGAACAAAATGTTCATCCCTCTTCTTCCACTGCTGCATGCAGCTGTATCTCCCCCTTTTGGCATCTTGCATCAGCTTCATTAGGGTCGTATTATTGAGGTTCATAACTGCTGCCACAATGGCAATCAACTTCTATGTGCTCTCTGCTTTTTCCCCTGTCTTGTGGGAAAAGATTTATCAACCCTTTCTAATAAAAACAAATGACACGTTTGTCTGCAGGAGCACATCCTGATGAGGATTCACTTCCACATCTCTGAAGAGAGTAAGGAAGACATGTGCACAGCCATAAACTGTATCCCTCACCAGAAGTTTGCCATGATGCTATACGAACAGGTAGAAACTGCACAGCTACCTGAATGTTTTATTTACCAATTAAATAAATAAACCTTTTTTTTAGATATTTTATAGTACATAGTACTTATATAATTCTGTATCTGTGTGTGTCAGTGTGTGTGCAGCAGCTGCGGAGCTTCTTCAGATCCTTTGTCCTTCATCCAAATGGTTCACTACATTTCCACCACATCTTTATGGTAAGTGTGTGTACGTGTGGTTAAATTGTATTTTTGTCCATTTGCTGAGCTGTTTTTGTCCCTCCTCAGTAAGCAGGCGGTAAAGATGTTGGAATCGAGACAGAACGCCACTCCGAGCATGTTTGGAGAGTTGTTGAGAAACGCCAGCATGGGAGATCTGCGCCACTGTCCTGTAAGACAGTTGTTCATTCGTTCGGTGTATGAGCTAAGATTGATTTTAGTGAACAGAGTTTCACTAAAATTTGCTTCCCTTCTCTCCTCAGAGTCGTTGTGGTCAGCAGCTCAGAATGGCCCGTGTCCTTCTCAATAGTCCAGAGATCATAACCATCGGGCTCGTCTGGGACTCTGATCACTCAGATCTGGCTGAAGATGTCATTCACACGCTGGGAACGTGTCTGCGTCTCGGGGATGTAAGAAGTGATTAAAAAAAAAAGAAAATGATGACATTAAACTTTAAGGAAAGCTTAATGCACCATAATCTCCTATTTCTTTTCTCTTTTTCTTCTACCTCTTCCTTTCTTTGTGTAGTTGTTTTACAGAGTGACAGAGGACAAGGCCCGTCACTCAGAGCTCTACCTGGTGGGTATGGTCTGTTATTATGGGAAACATTACTCCACCTTCTTCTTCCAGACGAAGGTTCGACGATGGATGTACTTTGATGATGCTCATGTGAAAGAGGTAAACTAAAAACCTGAGTTTTTTTCATAATCAGTGAAAATTAAAGTACTAATTTAATATTTTTGTTTAAAGACAATGCATTCTATTGTAGAATAAGACTTGATTAGACTCAGCAAATAAACAAAACAGGCATCCAATTAGCACTGCAGTACATGAGTAATGCAATTATTATTGAGTAAATAAAAAGAGTTTATTACAATTTGTTTTTATGTTTTCTTGTCTTTGTTGTAAATTCAAAAACACTTTAGATGTAGGTTTTTTGTTTCTCAGAAACACACACATGCACTATCTTTCTCTCCACTGGTCATAAAAATAGCAGGAAGTCCCTCTATTGTTCCTCGGTTCTGAACAGAAGTGAGGGAGTGGTCAGAACACGTGCACACACACACAGACACAGTTACTTTGGGCACAGTGTAGACTATCTTTGTCTTTTTCTCTGACGGACTCTTTAACCACATATTTGACAGTCTGAGTGGAATTTAAAGCAACCTTTTAAACATTTTTAAATAATGGAAAGAGGATTTTCCAAAAAGAGGACTGTATCAACACCAAGAGAACGGAGCTTTTTACATTGAACAGCCGCAACATTTTCTGCTGTTTTCTGTTTGGGCGAATTTCCCAGGTAAAAGTCAAAACTTGAATTGAATTTTGTGTAACTTAATGTCTAACTTAATTACCTACATCTGCAGTTACTAGAGGAAAATTTTATGCAATTCCAAGCTTGATATCTTACTGTGTTTTTTTTTTGTTTTTTTGTTTTTTTTTTTAATTTGCAACACAACAGATGAACTATAGAGGTTAATCATTCATTCATTCAAGCAGTGAGGTGTGAACACACAACTGTTTTTTGTGTGTGATATCATCACAGCTGTAATATATTTCTGTTTTCTGCAGATTGGTCCAAAGTGGAAGGACGTGGTCTCTCGCTGTATTAAAGGACACTACCAGCCACTGCTGCTGCTCTACGCTGATCCCCGTGGAACGCCAGTGTCAGTCAATGACACAACTTCGTGTCGGGACATAAACCAGATGACAAAGAGTGATTGCGACAGTGAGGACTCAGGTAAATAGAGTTCTGTCTGTCTGTTAATCTCTGTACATCACTGTATGTCAGTACATCAATGCAGCTAATTCTTAAATAACTGCCCTGTATTTTAAAATTGAGACTGGCACCGCCTCCCCTCTCTTGCGACTCCACTCCTTCCAGGTCGCGAGCCCTCCATCTGCAGTGACACACGGACCGACTCCTCCACCGACAGTTCATCATTTCGATCCCGCACACGACCTCACGCTGAGTCCGTCATAAGTAACGGTTCCTCTGACTGTCAGGGCTCAGTCACCAAAAGGAACCAGCCAGAGGAGGCGCTACACGCCTCACTCTGCAGCTCAGAGACCATCGGTGAGTCGCTGAGATAAACAGAGCAACAGGTCTGCTGTTATTTGAAAAATAATACTGGTTTTACTATTTCAACCTAACATGTTTTTTACATCTGAGATGTGTAGTGGCCTTGGAATCTGCACATCATGTTGGCAGGAATGACTATTTTGGATCCATTGGCAGTGAAAGTTAAAAACAGAATTGTGTGTGGTCTACAGTTTACAGGGTTAAAGTTTAACATAAGGAGTACAGGAGGGACAAGGTCAACGAGTCAGTGCTGTAGTTCAGTGGTCCCAACCACTTGGCTGGGGACTGGTACAGGTCCGGTGAATTGGTGCTCAGCAACAGAGAAGTAATGTTAAAGGTGAAGATTTGTTTGGTAGCTGCCATGGAGAAAGATGATCATAAGAGTGACTTATATTTTTTTTAGTTATTATTCTGAAATGTAAAGAAATATCTGACTTTATTTTGTGATTCAGTTTTGCTTCTGCTGCCCTGTATCCTACTGTCATTCTTGTGGCTAGATTTATTTATCACTTCATCTCTGTATTTATCTCTGTCCTGGCCTTTCTTTATCCTCTGCTTCCCTCAGGAGAGACATTGAAAGATCAGCAGATTTCTCGTCACCTCCCAAAATCTTCAACCTCTACCTCGTCCGCCAGTCGCCTCAGAGACTTGAGGGAGACCATGAGCAACATCTTACATAATCGGACCCTGTCCTCCTCTTTTTCCTCCGCTTCAATCCCTGCGCCCGACCACTCCTCTGAGAGCTCCACCTCCAGCAGTAGTTGCCACCCGCCCTTCTCCAACTCCTCTCACTGCTTTACCTCTAGTAAACCACAGGACTGGGAAGCCAGCAGCACAAGCAGCGAGTCTAAGTCTAGCTCTTGCGGATCGGGATCAGGCAGAAATCGGCCTGCATGGAAACCCCGAAGAGAAGCACTAAACATTGATAATATCTTTACTAGACGACGCCAGGCGGGATACAGCCAGCTCAGCTCGTCGTTGTTGGACGACTCTGTGACATCGGCTAAAGACGTAGAGTTTTTATCTAAAGCTCCACAGAAGCCGCTAACATTCAAGCCTGGTTTTTCCAAGACTCTCTCCACATTCAGCAGCCACAGATCAGTTGCAGGGTTAGGCACAGAGATCCCTGCTCCTCCTCCATGTGTCCCTTCTCATGGGTTGATCCAGAGGATGGAGAGTGGCTATGAAAGCAGTGAAAGGAACAGCAACAGTCCTATCAGCCTTGACCTGAACGTGGACCTAAACCTCAATCTGGGGGAGAGGTGAGGATTTTGTACAGTCATCTCTAATCTGTGTGTTTTCAACAGTAGTTAAAATCTCATGTTTTTCCTAGAGAGTTTCCTGTAAAGGCAGGATCAAGTTCTTCATCTTCCTCTTCCTCTACCCAATCCTGGAGAAACATCAGGTCAAAGAGCAGCGGCGCTTTGCTGCAGGAGCTTCATTCCGCCAACAGAGGGAGCCATGGTGCCATTTTCATTACCTATTGTCTTTGTCATCATCATCAATCTCATTTTAGCTAAAAGCTGGCGTGTTTCCGTGTGTATGTGTTGAGCAGTTGTTGCTGGAGGCCGGAGTGAACTGGATGAGCTGCAGGACGAGGTGCTACGGAAAGCAAAGGAGAAGGAGCAACAGCAGCGGCAGGAGAAGGAAAAGGAGTTGGAGCATGGATTTAACCCACGGCCCAGTAAATACATGGACCTGGACCAGGTCTTAGACCAGCTACAGGTCCAAGGTAACACACAACTGTCCATTCTGATAAACCGACACTCACACATTTATGCTGCAGACGAGTGTGTGTCTGAACCAATTATGATCATTTTTCCGAACTTACAGGTAGAGATGATAGATATGAGCGTCACATGTCAGAGGCAGAACTTCTTCTAGATCAATCGGTGCGTCTGGAGCAGGGAGGCGACATCACTGCTGCTCTGTCAGCTGTCAATGAAGCAGTGTGTAAGCCACGCCCTCAAATAATAACCCACCTCTACACTTGACATATATTTTTAATATCAAGTGTTGAGTATTTTGTGTCAAAAAACATTTGCCACAATAGACAAAAGGTGCAAATAACAATATAAAGGTAACAGCAGTGTCAAAACTAAATGGAGTAGTTCTATGGTCACAGACCTGGCAGGAAATAAAACACATTTTCAATAGTGATAGTGAAACTAAACTAACATCCAAGAGAAGAAAAGGAAGAACAAGGCATTTTCCATTCCAGTGCAATCAGGAGATGAGTCACTCCTGCCTGTTTTATCTGTAACTTCTACTTGGAAATGTTCAGTCATGTTCAGTTTACCCCATCAAACACAAACCTACCATAGGAGGAAGCAGCTGCTCCTTTGCATCCCTGTGAGCAGAAATCTAACACTTGTGGGACTCAAAGGAGGATCAGCAGCTCCTTTGGTCAACGTTCACATTCATTTTTTTTGGTTAGGTTGACTTCATGGGTTTCTGAAATTTATTTCATAAACACTTTTGACAGTTTTTTTTTGAGTTCTCACTTCATTTTTTTTTTTTTTCACTACCAATAATTTTATCTCCATTTTTAAACATTTTCTCCATTGTTTGTTTCTGTTTTTTTTTTTTCTTCACTGTCATTTAACATGGCCTCAGCCAAACTGCGTCCTGCTGTGTCTGTGGTTGGAGCTAGTAGTCAGGCAAGGCTGCAGCGCAGCCTCAGGAGAGCTCACAGTCTACAGCGACGCATGTCAGTCAGACAACAGCAGCAGGAAGAGGAGGACCTACGGAAATCAACCAGGTACAGACAGTTGAGGATCAGCCAATCAGGTGCCATTAGGGTGTACTCACTGTGAGCTTTTTTGGGGGGGTTGTCCAACTGCTGTTGTGATTTAAAAAAAATCTACAATTACTATGTGGCAAAATAGTTGTTAAAACACCAACTATTCTTCATAGTTTTGATTATTTACATTTAAATTTAGGTGGGGGCTTTAGTGCTCTCACCTCACCAGCAGGGGGTGTACCTTGATAACAAATGTTTTTCAATGTCATCATCAGCATTTTTTTTTTTTATTAGTTACAAGAACAATATTGATATGCAAAATTGCTAAATTCAAGGTAAAACAAGTTATTGTCTTTTTTATATATAAATATATATATTTTTTTGTTGGATTAAATTGCAGTCATTAGAATCAGAAAATTTTACCAGCTTGTGAATAGCAAAATTTTATACAAAAAAAAACTTGTATTTGCGTTAGTCTACTAAAGAGTAAACAAATCATCACTGTTCATATCCTTGCTCTAGTACTTTTGTAAAGTGAAAGCACATTTTTTTTCTTATCTCACCATATTATTAGAGACAAATCAGTGGACAAAGTATTGTTGTCCTTAACTCTCTCTTTCTCCTTCACAGTGAAAAGCCTCTCCCGCTCCAAATACTTTTGACAGACACAGCAAGTGACAAATCAGCTGATCAGCCTTCATCTCATCCTTCATGTCCTCCTGGTCCCCTCTCCACCCAACATGAATCATCATCTGAGCCTGTCTTCTGTGCAGCAGAGTCCCAGCTTCCTAAAGACAACACAGGGACTAGCAGCTCCTGTGTTCATTTTCAGGAAACGCCTCCTGTTCATTATGTAAACAGTACATCAGAGCCCTGCACGGAGTGGAGGACAGCGCCTCCTGTCTTTGTTCGAGCACAAGCCCCACCTTCAACAAAGCTGCTGTGTCATTCCTCATCGCCGGTGAATTCAAACAAGACCTGTCCCCTGATGAAAGAGAAGATCCGTGATGATCCATCTCACTTAGCTACTGAGGATCCGCCCTCTCTCATTGATCAGGTTGACGCCCCCTATGAAACTACGCCTCCGCTGTATGACTGTGCTGACACAACCCCACAAACATCACCTCCTGTGGTCAGACTTTCCAGTCCAGTGCGGTCTCCACCCTCTGAACAGGAAGTCCTCTCTTCCTCTCTGCCCTCACAGCACTGGTTGGAAAAAGCCAACAGACACTTTGTTTCCAAACATGCACAACATGGAGGGGAAGCTGCGCCCCCTGGTGAGGGGCCAACGGAGCTGGATTTATTGTTCCAGGCCAGTTTGCAAGCTCCCAGCATGCCCCGGGAAAGACACCAACTCAACAACAAAACCACCAAAAACAGACCAGGTCAAAATGAAGTTCCTGACCCAACAAATCTAAAACACTTAGTGCAGAGAATGTTTCTGTAAACAAAAGCACAGCCATTATCTGAAAGTTTGGGATTTTTTTATGTCTTGTTTTTGTGTGTGCAGCTGCGTTCAGGTCCCTGTCAGGGTCAGAATCAGGACCAAAAACCATGCAGTCGAAGAAACAACTTGTCTGCACATCATCCTTACCTGTGCGTCAGGTAAACACTGTCACATCCTCCAGGTTCATGTCACTCCTCCTTGGCTTACTTTTCCTATCCTGTTCTTTCCTCTCCAGCCTCCTGCAGGTGAAGACATGAACTACAGTCCTGAGAACTTCAGACGACTCACCCACAGTTTAATCATCAGACCATGGCAACAAAATCTCACCGTATGTCACCCCCGAACACCATTTACATTGTCAGAAGTAATAATTTACTTAATTTAACTCATCTTATTGTTATTTTCGGTCTGTTTTTGCTCTTATTTGAATTTTTTAAGTTTGTTTCTTTTCTTCTGATGTTTTCCCCTCAGTTGAAACCTGGCCCTGACCTCCACCCGCCACTCACCCCCACCCATACTCGTACCTCCTCCCTGAATTTTCATCCTTGCACAAATCCCCCATGTCACAACCGCAGTCCTTCACCTGCTCCACAGCGCCCCCTGACAAAGACATCGAGCTCTTACAACCAGAGTCGCACAGGTAAAGTATTATTTGGCCGATCCACCACTGATTTGTATCTCATTTTAATTGAGAGGAGACGGACATGAATTGAATCAGCGCTGTCTAGGCTTTTGTTGTTGAGGGTTTCATAGAATTCTGTGTCTGTCCTACTTTTTCACCCAGTGCAAGAAATATATTTAAAATGAATTGTTTTTAAGCCTCAAGCAGGTTCTAAGAGCAAAAGCAAAATTTATTCCATATTTGTTTTAGTCATTTTTTTGTTCATTTTAATCCCTTGTACCAGTAAATGTTTATTAGCTGAAGAACAAAAAACACAAAAACATGGGATATCTAAAAGCTGTTTTTTGTAAAGAAATTTTTTTTTTTTTTTCTCAAATTTCAATCACTCCTGCCTTTTGACTCTTTCTTTTTTACTTTCTCTTCCTGATCCTTTGCAGAACCCAAATGTAGAACCCAGGGTAACGGCGTCAACAGCGTTGCACTAAGTTACACCACGCTGCCCCGGTCTTTTCCCCGCGCCACTCCTCATTCCACATCCTCCCCGTTCCTCCACCAGCGCAATCAGGTTCCCTCTGATGGTAGTCTCTACGCAACACTTTCCCACCCACGCCGCTGTGTAAACACCACCACAGCAGGTGGCAGGCTGGGTCGACGTCAGTCGCTGCCCAACGATCAGCCTCCCACTCCGGACACATCACCCGCGATGGACTGGCACCGTGACTCTGAGACCAGGACGGTTCAGCTCAGCCCATCCTGAGAACACTGTGTTACTCACGGTCAGCAGACTAATACTTCTTCTCCACCACAGGGACTTATGATCTGCTTGTTCTGCCAGGTTTGTCCTGCTAAGCAGTTCCATCACTGCAGCTCGCTCTGCCAGACTTCTATTCTTCAGTTCCATGTTAACTGATCAGACCTGATTCTGAGACACAACAGGCCACGGCCAAAATACAAACACATCCGCTGATGATTGATTGACGATGACGTATTTTAACTTTCCAATAGAGGCAGCAATAGATTTCTACTATATGTCTGTGAACTTAACTCACAACATTTCTCTTCGAGTTTAGGCGTAAAATGAAAAAGTTTACAAGTGTCAGTTGATGTAGTGAGTTTATTCACTGATGACCTTCATTTTATGCCTCGTGTTGATTTTCATCTTGAGTCAATTTAAAGACAGACCTATAGTAAGAAGATTCCTGTACGTTTCTACTGTCCTCAGTCATTTAGGGTTTTATTGTACATCTGTACACCTGTTCAGCCTTCTTGCAGTGGGTTGGTTACATGAAGCGTGGAGCCCCGCCCACCTCCAGCTGAGACCAACCTGCGTTCCTTCTTTCTCTGTTGGAGAATTGTAAATTGCACCGCTTTACTTTGACAATGTTAGCAGCTAATATTTAGCATGAATGTTCTATTCTACTCTATCATATAAAGATGTTTATTAGAGCAGTTTGACTGTTGTTACAGCCTTTGGCTGTGTTTTACAGCTGTGTTAAACAGTGTTTTACTATTATCCCAACAAATGCAGTTGACTCTGACTCTGCATCTGACTGTGTTTTAACTATAAGCCTCAATTTAGCAGTGACTCCACTGTGTTTCACTACATTTATACTCTTAACTTAAGTGCTTAAAAAATGTTGCTTTCTCAAAATTGTATTTTTTGACCCCACCCGTCAATCCCTCTACATAAAACGAAACAAACGAACCCAAAAGTGATCTGTACCTCAAAGAAAACACAGAATGGTGCCTTCAAGGTGCAAAGATCGTGAATATTCTTTTATCATATACGTAAGATACATAAAAAGTTGAAAGTGCTATATGGTCAAAATCATATTTTCTGAGAAGTTCATTCATCTATTTTTAGACCAGACTTAATATTAATCATGTAGTTTCTTGGTTAATTCAGATTTTATTTTGTTGAATGTGATTCTGTATTTTGATGCTTATTTTTCTAATAATTGTGGAGTTGATGTAGATAATGAATAAAGTGTTTTAATGGGATTTCTCTCGTGCTTTGCGTCATCACAAGAGTGGAGAACATTTCCTTAATGCCATGTTTTATTGGACCATTTGTAACCGTCATCACAAACAGTATTGGACCAAATTAGCTGACTGATTGGCTGGTGCTGTTTTACAATCAACTTTATTTGGCAGAGGAAAATATGTTCATAAAATGTATTTCTGTGTGTCCAGATTGAAAACACTGGCTTATTTATGAATAACGTAACAAAAAAAAACCCTAAAACATAAACAGCTTTATGATGAGTGAGCAGGTATTACGAACAGTTGTTGCCAAGCGAACAAAACATGACACTTGTCACACGGCTAATACATACAATGTAATAATAAACTGATAATGTAGCTCATGCAACTGAGTGACTGCAGCTTGTTTCTCAGGATGCAAATTAAATCCAACATATGTTAAAACCCCAAATAACTTGTACAATTAACGTTCTTCACTTCTGATTCAATATATGATCTCATGTGTCTTAGTCTTTGTTAAACCTGTTGCTGTAGGAATCAATCTCCAATGTAGATGTTGTGTCATGACATATTAAGCCAGATTATAAAGACTATATAATATATATAATGTTTTTTTTTTTCCTTTTTAAGCATTTAAGAGCTGATCTCTGGTCAGATTTAGATGTTGTTCAAAACAATTCAGACTTACTGTATGACCCTTATTGCCTTTTATTCTGGTGACTTTACTGTACAATCATTGAACCTCCCTTACACTCATGTGACACAACACTGGCAACAAATGGAAAAAAAATAGAGTAAATGATATTTAAATATGTTATGACCACCAAATTGAAAATGTATTGCTTAGCTTAGAAAGAGTAACGTAAATATATCCTTCAGGAGAAAATTCTATTTTCCTCCGTTTTTCAGTGTTGTCACATTTCAAGTTCATTTGGAACTAACCAAACTTCGTTTTTCTTCTATGGGCACTTGTTGGCTCCACAGCGTCCTCAGGTGGCCGAATGTAGCAACAACCCAGTGAATACGTTGTCGTTAGATCCAACACTTGCTCGTCCTCTCAGTTCCAGCATCACCTGCTCCCCTTCTCTCAGTCTCAGCAGGACTAACCCCGTGCCTGGTCCGGTCTCTGCTGCAGCCAGATTCTGTTTGTGCAGCAGGAAAGCAGCTCCATCCACTCTCTTTCTCAGAATCACGGTGGCAGAACCAGGCCTTAAATCCAAGGTGAGGATGAAGAGGTAGAACCCATCAACCGGGGCGGTGAAGGCGCCAGCGTCAGGATGGAAAAATCCACGATTCAGAGACGATTCAAAATGCACAACATCATCTGAGATGCTCAAAGAAGCTACAAACATCAGGGAGTCGTTCAAGAGACCAAATGGTAAAGAAGTGCCACCTACAGGAAGAGAGAAGTAACGTGTAAGTAACGTAAAGACCTTTGTTAGATCTCTTCTGACATTTCGCTGCAATTTCTATAATTATGAGCGGTATGGAAATGCACTCACCTGTATCCCTCCTGCTTCTCAACTTCCCTTCTCCTCGTTTTGACCCTGGACCCTCCGTCCCTCCTCTCTGTCTCTTGTCCTTCTTTCCACCTTTGCTCTTGAGCAGCGTCCATAGCTTATCTAGCTCCAGCGTGGCGTTCGACTTTGCCAGCAGGTCAGCGTTGCTGAAAACAGTCTTGAACGTCTTCAGATGTTCCTCCAAGCCTCGCTTCAACCACATCATCTCGTCCTGCAGTTTACTGTCCACACTGTCAGGCTGTACGTCCTCTCCAGTGGAAGAGTCAGGGCAGGAGCAGGGTTTCTCCTCCAAGTTGATAACTTTCAGTCTCAGCTCCTCCACTATTTTCTCCAGGTTCCACAGGTCACTGCCGTCTTCGTCTAAATGGGCCCTGTCGCTGTGGTGGAGACGCTGGTGCTCCCTGACAGCTCCTTCAGTGCTGCTACCCCCGTCTTCAGAAAGGGAGGTGAAGGAGGTATCTTCTGAAAACACATCAAAATGTAATGACTCTAGTGGTGACTCTTATGATCCTTTTTCTACCAGTCTACAAACACAATCACTGATTCTTGCTCTAACTGCAGGGAGTCCTCCTGCATATAGGACAAAGGGGAACACTCTTATTGTTTCATCCTGCTCCGACCTCTGCAAACTATAGGAACTTTAGTTTTTTAAGAAATGACAGATAAGGGAGGAAACTCTTTGTCACTGTGATCCACACCACTGCACACAACTAAATGTGACCTCTGCATTTAACCCATCATCAGAGTGAACTGTGGGCAGCTTTAGGTGCCCAATGAAGCTGTGCTCAGAGCACCTCAGTGGTAACCTGGCAGCTGGTAGATTCCAACCTGGAACCTTACGGACCTGAGTCCAGTTCCTTCACTGCTAGGCCACCACTACCCACTTAGAAAAAACAAGTAACATTAAGCTAAACTTATTGATAAAGGCTTAAAAAAAAGGTCGTGGTGACCTAGTGGTTAAGGAGGCAGACTTGGGTCCGCAACACTTGAGGTTCTAATCCACCAGATGCCAGGTTGCCACTGAGGTGCTCTGATCCTAGCATTGTCCCGACCCACATAATTTCCTGTGGGCTCACCACCCACAGGAAGGGTGACAGTATATAGCAGTGAGATTACTGACCTGGCACTGGGTAAGCAGGTGGAGATGAATGAATGAAGTTACTGGTTGTATCATCATGTATTTAGGTAAATTGCACAAACTGACCAAAAGGCTTCCACACTCCTCTTAGGTACAATCACCAAACCTTGGCAGAAACTGAGAAACATTTCTGAGAATGTGATACCTGCTCTCTTGTTCAGCTCATCCCTCAGTTTTCTCAGCTCTTCCTTCAGAGCTGGGATGGAGTTTCCCTCCTGGTCCTGCACAGGCCACTCCAAGAACTCCTGCACCTCCTCACTCAGCAGAATCTCCAGCACGTCGTTGTGACGGATGGTGTCTTGTAGCAGAGAGTTGAAAGAGCCGGAAAGAAACTTCATCTCCTCCCTGACCTGCTGGTCCGTCTGCTCCAGATCATGGACGTCAGCCTGGGTCGTGATCACTGACTTGTTCAGCTGGGACAGACTCTGGTCCAGACTGGTGGTCTTGGTCTGCTCCAAATCCAGTCTCTCTTTCACCTGGAGGCAAACAGAGAGGTTTGCTATGTTGGTTTGTTTGTGCTTTAACTTTTTCTCCAGAAAGAAGACACTACTCAATGTATGTTTGTTACCTGCTGGATACTGTGTTGTAATGTCTCCACCCAGTCAGTGGCCCCACCCCACTGCACTGTATCTCGTCCCTTGTCCTCAAGGGCTAAACTGTTTTCATGAACCTGGGCTGAAACATTTGCCACCATCTCCTCCAGTCTGCTGAGAGAGACGCTCAGTTGCTTGCAGTTGCAGTTGCGAGTGGAGCTGTTTATGTACAATGCGGAAAACAGGTAGTCCAAGTCCACTTCTATTTCGTGCACCTGCTCGGTGTGCACGCTGACATTCCTGGCCAGCTCCTCAACCCGCCTTAGGACTGAGACCTTGCTGTCCTCCACCTCGAGCCCTGTCTCCATGAACAGGACCTGAAATTTACGGGCGGTGTTGTTGATCACCTTCTCCAGATCTTTCATTTTAAGCCTCAGCTGCTGGACATCCCCTGACGTCACATCCACGTTCTCCATCAGCCCATCCACCTGCAGATCAGGTGATGAGACACCATCGTCAGACATTTAAACAGGTGATGATTTAAACAACAAACTGGCGAAGAATTGGCAGCAGTTATGTTTTTTTTCATTTTCTTCATCGACAAAAACACAGGATTTTTCTCACATGTTACGGTGAGTTCAATTACAATTTAACAGTGAACTACAGTGGTCAGTAGCCCACAACAGGCAGCAACTGCAAAGTAGAGACGCAACAGCTCGGGTTCTGATAGAGCGCCATGGCTTGGGCAAATGTTCAAATTCTCCTCAGGTGTGAAATAATCCATTTCTATTATTGACTCGTAGTTCAGACATATGTAAGAAAAGTCAGGAGAAAACAGTGTTGTTTTTTATATTTGACAAAGTTATTGCTAATTTAATTTCCTGAAAAGTCAAATTGACGTCTAACGTAGTGTTAACAAAACCTACGTAAACAAACCTAGTTTTTTTTTTCAATAGGCTGTATGTGTTATTTACAAAATCTAATAATTTTTTCACTGTTAGGCTAGAAAATGATGAAAATATTGAATGTTTTAAATATTGTCTCTACCCTAGAAACCTGCATTACAAAAATACTTACTTGTTAAAAATTGTGACTGCGATAGTTGAACCACCGTACAGCAAAGATATCTGTAGTTAACTCCACCCACCTTGACTGTGTTCTTGACTACCTTGTCGTCCAAGCGTGTAATGGCCTGCCACAGTGAGGACACATCAATGTGCTGCTCAGAGGGACGACCAAGGTGGTCTGCTGTCTCTGGTGTTCGCTCAGACAGAGTGCTGTTCATGGCCTGCAGACTGACCTGGGACCAGGAGGACACCCCTGAGTGACTCTCTGTACCCAAGTTATTGTTTCTACTTCTTCCTCCTCGTCCACTCACCTGCAGCGCCTTGTGCTGATGTTTCAACTTCATGTCCATGTCGACCTTGAAGCTGGTGAGGTTGTAGTGTAGCATTGCGTGCTGTGTGTGCAGCCTGTTCTCCATGTTTGCGATCTGACTCCTCATCTGCTCCCTCACCTCCTGGATTTGGTCGTACACTTCACCCAGTTTGATGTCCAAACGCTCCTCTACTGCATCATCACTCTCCGGCATCTCTCCTCTCCCGGGGGACGCCTGAAGATTTTGGGTTCTGTTCAGCTGGGCCACGTCACGACTCAGGTTTTCGACCTGACGACTGAGGCGATCCAGGGAACTGTTGAAACCCTGTAGGATTGGTTGAAGCTGTGACTTCACCAGCTCCATTATGTGAGGGACGAGGTGGACGTCAGTGGCCTCTGGGTTAGGCATTGCTGTAGGGTTGCAAAATAACAAGAAGGACGTTCAATTTAAGATGTCTAAATTTTGCTAAGGGTTTGATGTGATAAAGACAGGAAACCTCTTGACCAGAGGAGTCAACAGATTATTTTAATACAAAATCCAAACCTGGTGCTCTGGGCTCACCAGTCAGAACTTTCAGTGTCAGCTTCAGTAAAAATGTTCATGGTGACATGTGTGACACAAGTGATCACTGACACCAGATCAGATCATGAAATATGACTCACGGAGATGGTGAAGGGGTCGACATAAACAAAGGTGAAAATCAGTCAGAAGTGCGAGGGCACACATGTTTACTTGAAGACTAATTTCCTCCAGATGCTGTTGGTCAGGCAGAGGTCAGCGGTCAGAGTGGAGTGACGGGTCGCAACAGCGGGTGAGGCTGTCACCTCTAATAACCTGCCACTTCCTGTTCTTCAGTTACATAAACGCTCCTTTGTTTGCTACCGTGGTAATAACGTCACCGTTCGACCAGCTGACATATGAGGACAAAAAGTTGTAGCATATGTAGTGTAACTTTCGTCCTGCATAAAAAAAAAAATTGAAATTTATTTTTTAACATGTTAGCTCTACTGTGGCTAGTTCTTGATATTATGTTGCTAGTAGTTCGGAGCAGTTAAGGCTATTTTTAAATGTTTGTAAATTTGTTTGTAAATGTTTGTAAATTTAAATGTTTGTAAAAAATGAACTTTGGTTGCTGTGACATTTATTGCCTCCAATTGAGTACTAGTGTCAGTAGCGAAGTGTCAAAGTGTCTGATTTTTGAATAACAATTGCATCAGGAGTGGAATTTGACCGTTGTCCAAGCCAGAACTGGGCACCCGAAGAGTTGGACGCAGCGATTTCAGAGGAGACGTCTGAGTCTCCTAAAGAATACAGTGCTCCAAACATATCATCAGCATAAGTGTAGTCAGATGGAAGGTGACATATATTCAACAGCACATTGAGTGAATCTACAGCGTACTTAGTGAAAAAGTGGCACAAGTTGATGTTTTTATAACATATTGGACCAGACTGGATAGAAACACTCACCCAGATGTGGACTTGGTTGCGGAGAAACTTGTCGAATGTTGAGCAGGTTAGCAGGTTGTTGTGATGTATAATGATGGCTTTGGGCATCGTTTTGCTCCTGGTTTTTCTTTATCTTATCCTGGTGCACATCTAAAACAGACAAACCAGTGACAGCTAAGAATTTTGTGTAACTTTGCCTGTTGTTGTTGAGTTATAGTAAATGGTCAAAGATGGATCTCAGTTATAGGCAAATGTAAACTAAAAGCTGCAGAACAGCCATGATGGATGGTTTAGAGACACTAGGATTAGGTAGAAGACAGGAGACAGAGCTGGAGGTGGAGGAGTTAAAGATGCTGAGGTTCTCTTTAGGAGAGACAAGGATGGACAGGACCAGGAATGAGGTTATTAGAGGGACAACACAGACAGGAAGTTTTGGAGAAAACGCTAGAGAAGACGGATTGAGATGGTTTGGACATGTTCAGAGGAGGGACAGTGGATACATTGGTAAAAAAATTATCCTAGAGATGGAGCTACCAGGTAGGAGACAAAGGGGGGATTGATGGATGCAGTGAGAGAGGACATGGAGGTAGTTGGAGAGTAGAAGATACAGAGAACATGGGGAGATGGGAATTGTTGACTTGCTGTGGCAACCCCTGAAAAAGCGACAAGCTGAAAGGAGACGGAAACAAAGAGCTGGGAAGAAATAAAGGAAGGTAAGAGGAGGAGAGGCAGTCACTGTATGGGGGATGATGGGAAAAAGTGCTGGCCTGTGATTGTTTTCTGATGATGTCATGCCTAGACCCTGTGTGAGAGACAGGAAGTTAAAAGGAAATAGGAAATACCCGCAATAGATCGTGAGCAGTTTTAATTCAGGGTCACATCATGGTTATTCTTGCTTATTCCTTTCCAGTAAAACTACCCACAGAAAATGACCGGACAGGTCAGAGTGGATGGTCATCCATCAAGAAGAGTCAACAGTTGCATCTGGACCTACTGTAGGCCTGTGTCCTTCAATGGAACGTAATGAGGTGAAATGTCTTCTAAATTTACTGAACTACGACATCAACATTAACATTGATTGTTGCAAGCAAATTTCAAAGCCTTTTGTTTTATTTTGTAGGTGAGACAGGATCTAATCTGAGCTCAGGTTAAATTTCAACTTCCTGATATTGTTAATGACATCATCACTGCACAGGAAGTGACTGTGGGTGTGTGTCTGTGCTGGAGTGGAGAGTATTTATGTATTTACAGGAATAATCCTTCAGGGCTGTAATGATTTCTGAGGCTCATGTCCAAGTCAGGATGGATGGGCCAGGATTTTAGCTGCGGAAGAGACTTTTCCTTTCAGCTTGTCCCTTTTTCAGAGGTTGCCACAGCAAGTCCACATTTTCCATCCCACCCTGTTCTCTCCATCTTCTTCTCTGACTCCAACTACGTCCATCTCCTCTCTCACTGCATCCATCAATCTCCTCTTTGTCTCCTACCTGGTAGCTCCATCTCTAGGATCATTCTTCTACCAATGTATCCACTGTCCCTCCTCTGAACACGTCCAAACCATCTTAGTCTGGCTTCTCTAGCTTTTTTCTCCAAACCTTCCCGTCTGTGTTGTCCCTCTGACTACATTCCTGATCTTGTGTTTATAAATATCTCTCTATATATATTTATATCTTGGTTCTCATAATTTCAGCTCTGTACATTCCAAGACACTTCCTTTGGTTTATTGTGGACCGGATAAAAATGTTGTCAGTCTAAAAATGTGGTTTTCTGTTTACAAAGAGGATGTGTTTGTGTTTTATGTTTGTGTGTCTGTCTGTGTGTATGTGTGTGTGTGTGTGTTCGAGACCTAGAGTGTGTATTGCTGCTCCTCTCTGTTCAGGTCCTTGACTCGTGCTTTCAGTTTCCAGCTGCGAATCAGAAGCTGTGACAAAGAGAAGTAAAGATTTTACAGGAAAATGTTTACTTGACATGTGTTTCCCCATGTTTGTTACCAAGCCAACAGTGACCTACCCACCTGTGACTTCACAGTTTTCTCCTGAGTGGCCTGGACAGCAATCCCACTGAAGATCTGTTACTGTCCTCTGTTCCAGAGTATATACAGGACGATTGGACAGCTTGTACCTGGACAAACACACAGGTGTGGTCAAATCCCTGTCTCAGTATAAAAAATACTTCTGTAACATATGATGCTCCAACTACAGAGGAGGCCAGGTCTAAGAGTTGATCCTCATATAATTTTTTTAATGTTTAAAATAATAATGAATAATATATGTTTAAATCGTTATATGTTAAAAGCTATGAAAAATATTTCTTTAAATATCTTAAAAAATTTAAAGTATCCTCGAATAATAAAAACATACCTCCAAACAAGAAGTTTAGCCCTATGAAAATGCATTAAAATACCTGAAAATATTCCTAAGCACATTCACTGCATAAAATCACGTGACTCGTGAGCCACTTTGTTGACTTTAGAATTTGGAAAATCCAACACCAGTTCATATTGATAGCCAGCTGGTGGAGGTGGTGGAGACCTGTCAATGCCTTGGACTATGAGTGCACAAGAAGCTGTTGTATGTTGTATGGTACTGTTTATTCTAAGGATGATGGTAATGTTGGAGATGGAGCAAGAATTTTTATTGGTAAAAAAAAGTAAACAAAAATAAAACTCCTGCATGAATGGTCCTGACATGCTGTCGGGCTTAATGTGTCTTGTCTGGTTTATTTACGGTATGCTTCACTTAGACTGTTCTTATAGCAATCAAAAAAACTATGTTATAATAATTTTATAAAATGAATCTTTTTATTTGAAACAATAATAAATGTGTACCAGGATTTTTTTTAGATAATTTTTGTGGAGGAATTTACTTTGAGGACTTTTTATTTTTCACCGATTTTCCACGATGGTAAGGCCTTACGCATTTTGTTAAAATTTGAAATGTTCAGGATTTATAATTTTTTAGGGTTTTTAGGAAAAACTGAAGACTTGGCAGAATCCTATAGAGCCATTATGGTGCAATTTCTGGCATTTTGGTGTCTATATTTTTCACCGTTGTTTCACAATGGTTAGGCTATAGCCTTACTCATTTTGGTGATATTTTCACATATTCAGTTCAAATGATAATTTTTTAGAGTTTTTGAGAAAAATAAATCACTTGGCAGCATCATTTGGGGCATTATCTTGCAATTTATGGCAGTTTGGGGACTTTTTATTTTTTAACAATTTTTCATGATGGTAAGGCTATAGCCTTACTCATTTTGGTGATATATTCAAATGTTCAGAAATTATATTTTTTAGAGTATTTGAGAAAAATAAATCACTTGGCAGCGTCCTTTGGGGCATTATCTTGCAATTTATGGCATTTTGGGACTTTTTATTTTTTAACAATTTTTCATGATGGTAAGGCTATGGCCTTACTCATTTTGATGATATTTTCAAATGTTCAGAAATTATAATTTTTGGAAAAATAAATCACTTGGCAGCATCCTTTGGGGCATTATCTTGAACGTCATAGCATTTTGGGGACTTTTTATTTTTCACCCATTTTTCATGATGGTAAGGCTATAGCCTTACTCATTTTGATGATATTTTCCTATG
>JAFBJS010016477.1:31109-43377 GCA_016785265.1 Paraplagusia blochii | reverse complement strand
ATATTTTCCTGACTGATACTTCCGATCGATTTATAGAGATCTATCTAGGGTTTTTATTGATCGCCTTTGGGGAAAGGTTTTGTCGCCATAAGATAGAAAGATAAACACAATTTGAGGCAAGCATATAATTTGGCCTAATTAGGTGGACCGGGTTAAGATGACAAACGGGCCACATCTGGCCCTCGAGCCATAGTTTGGCCAGGTCGTCATTATACAGTGGGGCCGTAACAAAGTGTTTTTTGAACAAGTGAGAGTTGCAAGATTTTCACGGAGTATGATGGAAATTATAAAAAAAACATTGTTTTATAATTGTATAATTATAAAATTATAGATTTTATAAACTATAATTATGAAATTTTAAAGAATTTTATCATTCTTTATAAAAAAAATCTGATTTTTTTAAATTTTTGTTTAATTATAATTATCTTGAAATCTATGTTTTTGATGCAAAGATGGGGAGATTTTAACTTATTAATAGTAAATTTCAATTCAAGTCCTTCCTTTAATCCAACATTAACTTCAGTCCCGCGGTTCTCCTCGGTTCTGTGTTCACGGTGACTCAGTAAACAGAACATTAAAATGACTTTAATGATGTTTCACGGATTTGTTTTGCCGCTGTGACCGTTGGATATTCTCTCGGCGGATTTTTTTTTTTTTTTGGGCTCCAGTCTCACCAGCTTAGCTCGACACAAAACAGATGAGCTGAGGCTGTTTCTGCTGCTTCCTCTCGGTCTTTTGCAACATCTTGTAACTTTTTTTCCCACCGCCTCAGCTCCATCGAGCCCAGACCATCGTTTGTCTGCCTAATGACCACTGAGGTGCCCTGTTGAGTCATACTGATGACATATAAAGATTTCTTTCACTGCCCAATTCAAACCCTGCTGGGACCAGTGGCCCATAATTCTCCCATCAGTTTAATCACTGCAGGTTTCCTATTGTCTTTTCTTTATTTTATACTACATATTAAAAGGTGTTTATATGAATAGTTGAGGCCTAAAAAGAAAAGAAAATCTGAGAATTTCTTTTTTTTTTTTTTTTTTACTACAGGAGACGTTACTGTAGTAATGTGAATAAATTACATTCATAATCACTTACACGGTGTGCATTTTTAGCATTTCAAGGTTGGGATGTTGGGAAAACTGGGAAACCTGGTAAAACTAAGGCCCGGGGGCCGAATGTGGCAAGTTTGGCGTTATAATCCGGCCCGCCAGACTTGTCCAAATTATACTTTTAATTGACATTATTGTTATCCTTCTCGATATTTCTGACCTGGCCCGTGACTCAAATTTCAAAGTCCAGGAGTTATTGTCTGTTGTTGAAATATAGTAAATATGAAAAAAAAAAAAAAAAATATATTGAATACATTGTTTCTCAAAGAATGGGTCGCAATCCCCAGATTTTTTTTTGTTTTCCCCCATTAATATTCAATATTGGTCAGTGACTCTATGTGTAAAGTGATTTGTGATAAAAGAATGTCAGCTAAGGTGAAGGGATAAGTTTACAGGACGGTGGTGAGACCAGCCATGATGGATGGATTAGAGACACTAGGAATAGGTAGAAGACAGGACAGAGGTGGAGGAGTTAAAGATGCTGAGGTTCTCTTTAGGAGAGACAAGGATGGACAGGATCAGGAATGAGGTGATTAGAGGGACAACGCAGAGAGGACGGTTTGGAGAAAAAGCTAGAGAAGACAGATTGAGATGGTTTGGACATGTTCAGAGGAGGGACAGTGGATACATTGGTAGAAGAATGATCCTAGAGATGGAGCTACCAGGTAGGAGACAAAGAGGAGATTGATGGATGCAGTGAGGGAGGACATGGAGGTAGTTGGAGTCAGAGATGGAGATACAGAGGACAGGGTGAGATGGAAATTGTTGACTCGATGCAATATTTAGTATTGATAAAATAAAAATAAATCAATTCACAGCCATATTGTGTGGTTTTTGTTTCATGAAGCAGAAAAACACCAGTCTGTCTGTGGACAGATGAGATATAAAATATAAGATAAAAAAAAAAAAAAAAAAAAAAAAAACGATCTAAATGGTCATTTAGTCTATGATGTTGTGGTATCAGATATTTAAGTTTGCTTTGTAAACATTTTTTGATTTGTAAATCTACTTTTTCTGCCTCTGAAAGTCTCTGTCTCTTCAGCAGTGATTTATAAGTGAGTGTGTTGGTAACTCAAAAAGGTTTTTTTTTTTTTTTTTTTTTATTTCAAGTCTGGAGTAATTATGTACTGCAGTGTGCAATCACTGGGGCCTTTCAGCCTCCACATTACGTCGAGTATAAAAACACACTTTTGACTTTTGACGGAACGATGAAAAGATTCTAGAATATTAAAAGATTTTTAGAAATCTCTTCACCTTTTTTTTTTTTTTGTTTTTGACGCAAAGCAAGTCTAGAGGAGAGATAAAAACCAGCGTCCGCATTGATCCTGACAATGGTTTTGATGATAAACCATTCCTTCATTGTTTTAATGGAATTTATGAGACATCTGTTGTTAACCGCGCACATCTGCAGTGTTGTTATTAACTCTAATCTCCGGGCAACCTTGGATTTCTACCCATAATACACTCCTTTGCCGAGATTAAACCTTTGTGGAAGCATGCAGCGGTGTGTGTTGTGTGTATTGTGTATGACGTATTTCTGAGTCAGTGTCTCCTCTTTGTTTCTCCAACATAATGGGCTTTGTAAGATAATACCCAGAGACATAAAAGTACTTCTTAGCCGAGGGGATTGTGAGGCCGTCCCGGTTTGCGGCGCTGCAGCTCCGAGCTTCAGTCGTGATTGGAAAAACCAGCAGAACCTGGAGTTACTGTCAAATCGTATTAATCGCTGCAGCGGTCGTCTTCACTTTATCATCCGCTCTTCTTTCAATCACTGTGTTTCCAAGCTGGTTTCTCTGCGCCGTACAATCCACTCCGACAATGACACTTGGTGTGAGAATAAGTTCATCCTTGACAGAACGTTGGGCTGCTCTGGAAGGAGCCTTTTTCTCAGGAGGGATGGAAGAAAAAAAAAAAAAAAAAAAATCTCAAGATTTCGATCTCATCTTTGTGCGAAATGTCACAAAGTCTTATAGGTCTGGGCTGCCGGCCAAACCCGCTCCTCTACAGGCTGGCCACTAGGTGAAGTTTAGAAATAAAATAAGACCAGTTACCAACATCAGTTCTTGCTAAAATATATTTCTTAGAATTAATAAAAAAAAATAGTTTGACACCTCTGTTTTGGATTTGAGGCGTATCTGAAGCTAGTTTTTCTCACCCTTAGAAGTAGTGACAGTAACTTTGGACGAGCTGATTTAAAATGTCAATGCTCTGATTTTCTGGATTTGACATTGTGGACATTAATTTCCTTACAACACATTTAACCTCAGTAGGTGTTGTCATTCGAGATCTTGATATTACTTTACTAGTTACTGCTCTGAAAAAGTAACTGTGCTACTAGTTACTAAAGTAGAAAAGTAACTAATAACGAGTTACTTTAAATAATAGTAATAAAGTAAAAAAAAAAGAGTTACTTTAAAAAAAAAAAAAAAAAAAAAAAAAAAAAAAAAAAAAAAAAAAACTTTTCCCTATTCCCTAATTTCCCTATAAGGACAGAAGACCCGCCCAGGTTTCTTTCAGATTGGTTTAGCCTGAAATGTTAACCTATGTCAACCAATCATTGCTCCTTTTCAAGTATGGGTTCAGTTAGTGTGGACGGCCGTCTTTCACTCATGGCTGAGACATGACAGTAGACAGGCTCCACTGCCACACAGTGGCAATAACTAAGTTACTGAATGCAAAAAGTAATGCATTACGTTATTAGTAATCGAGAAAAGTGGTTTTGTTATGTAACAGTCCCAACACTGGTCATAAAACCTGTAAAAGGAAGAGGGGAAAACATCCTCATTTGTTATGTCCCATGTTGTCCACCGTGCTGCTGTTATCAAGCTGAAAATGAGCGGCGCCTCTCAAGCAAAAGTGGTCGCACATTAAAAGAAACAATTGATGTCGAAAACTGGCAACTGGTTCCTTTTTTGTTTCGTTGATTAAGTGGCTTACGTGCTCCAAAGTGCGCTGCCGGATTGTGTTGTGCTGCGCTGATTAACGCTGCTCTTTGTCCTGTGGGGCTAAAACCGAACAAAAAGAGCAAACAGTTAAATCATTTGCCTGCAGCTTTGACAGTTTGTGTCCCCCGTGTTGTTCCTTTCTGTCCGTTGGGTTTTGTTCCCGTCCCATTTGGCGTGTTGTGTTTTTTTTGTGTGTGTGTGTTATTAATGGAGAGTGGTAACTGCTGTGATTACGGCTAATTAAAAAGTACTTCATAGAATTTGATGAAGCTTAGCCAAATGTTTTCTTCTGTACTGTAATTGGAAGCGTTTTCATAACAATACTGTTTTCCAGACTGACTCAGATTGTCTAGATCTGCCAACGTCTCATTAACCACTAAGGCCAATATGGCGAAGCTTGTCCTCAAGAAACATATTGGACATAATTTTTAGCCATAAAAATTAGATGAAGTTGTTTTCAAAATGTGTACACCCAATAAATGTCAAAATATGTTAAATAAAATAATATTTACTCAATTTATTCACAGTTTCAATCCCGTGCCCATTTAGTTGAACACAATGTTGTTATACCTGCAGAAATAGAAGAAAGACAACATCCCACATTTTAAAGATTTTAAGCTAATTTCCATCCAACATTCTGGCAGACAAAGTTATTTGTGGTAATTAAAGTATGCCAGTCAAACTAATTAAGTGTAATTGGGTACACTTACACTTGGCCAAGATCAAATTCACCATAAGAGGCTTAGACGAGTTTCTGTCAGTCTCTGGACCTTCACGCTCTTATTTTGGTACCAAAGTAGTATCAAGTAGTACCGAAGTGTACTTCGGTAGCCAACTTTATGCAGTTAAGGCCCTGGCAAGTTATGTCTTTAGAGTTGTTTTTAGTTTTATTTTTCTGCCCAGGTCTCAGAGTGTTATTTGACGTTGTTGTTTTGGGTTTTATTTTGTTTTTTTTTTCTTCTAGAACTACTGTAATTACTTTATTGCTGAGGCCCATTTAGGGAGTAGGGCTCGAGGAGTGTTATTGTCATTGTGTGTTCAAAAAAAGGTGCAATTACGTCAATGTTTTTGACTGAGAACTGTTTTTTTTTTGCAATAAAAATAAGTTTAAAAAAAGTGAATTTCTTTCAGACAACTGCTGTTATGAACAGTGACTTTTGACCATAGTCTGTATCAACGTGCTGGGATTAATGTACTGATACGGGAGACGCTGCACTTTAAAAGACATTGGGAAAGATAGTGTGATTCTCTTTTGTGAGGGATGCACTGTTTATTGAACATACATCAAGCGAGATGGGTTTCGCACTGTAACTCTGCAGCACCTTTGTTTATTTATGGCCTGAGTCTGATGGCTGTGGAAGGCCTGTAATAGAACTGATAAAGCTGACAATTATACGGCTACCGTTGGTAACGGCGTTTGGCTCCGAGACATTAGATGTTTGGTGTTTATTTTTTTTCTTGACGCGTCATAGTTTAACATGTCAGGCCACTTAACAGCAGTTATTTTCCTACTGAGCCACTCACTCCTCAGTCTGTCAATTTGGCCCTGAAGTTAATTAGTGTAATGAATAGGCCGAATAAACAGAACACTATGTTTTCATTTTATGTTTATTCGCTGCGGCTTCTCTTGAGTATCACTGTACGTACGCAGTCTACACTTGGTCCGTACTCTACTCCCAACCCAGTGTTTAATGAAAACCTTATTAAAATTTCCATTACACTCACTAGCGCTTAACGATTATTAAAAAGATCGCAATCGTGACTCGAAACATTTCACCAATGTGTGTTCACCGAGCAGTCTTGTGTGTACAATGTTCACTCTGCTTTCTCACTGGCCGACTTTCTTTCGTGAATCCAGATCAGTAGCTAGCCAATCACAGTCACCTCTTTTGGCAACCTTAGCTGCTTTTATTGCCTTCTTGTTCTTAATGATGTAACTGCGGGTGTTCTCATTACTTTCCTTTTCGCCTTTCTGATTCCACTTGCTTATTAAGGTCCCAGTGTGATTTATGGAATAAAAAAGAATTGGACAGTGAGAGGGGGTTCGGGCAAAAAAAAACAAAAAAAAAAACACTTCTTAGTGTGTATAACATGAGTATGGGCTAATGCAGGAAAGACAACACACACTTAGCCCGTCAGGGATCACTTTCTGTTTGCTTAAGATTCTTGGCTTGTTCAGGAAAACCCATTGTAGGAGCACCAGTTGTTTGAAAAAAAAAAAAAAAAAACATTAATTAAATCATTGGTTAAACGCATTAATTCCCAGAGAGACTGGCTCCGCTAGCGTAGCATGGTGAAGTGCCGGCAAGAGATCTTTCAGCGAAATTACAGAAGTGTACCTTAAAAAATGTTTGAGTGGTAACAAAACTCTGGCCACTAGGTGGCAGCAATGCAGGTTATCAATAGTATTTCACTTCTCTCTTGTGTGTGGATCATAAAGGATTTGGGGTGCCGACGCATCTGTACCCTAGGGGGCGCATGCATGACATGCTGGACAAAAGTGTACATTTTGTAACGCTTGACTGAACTCCAGACACTAGGTGGCAACAATTCGGGTTCTCAATCGTATCTCACTCTTGTTAGGTGTTGGTCATAAGCCATTGGGATGTGAAAGCAACTGTACCCTAGGGGGCACATGGCAAAAAATGTTTCGGAACTTCTGAATTAAGGTTATTTGACATTATAACATTGACTTCAACATACATCGTAACGCACAGATGCTAAGTTTTGCGACCAGCTGCTCCTTCTTTACATCTTACAGAAATAGCAGTTTTTTGTTGAATCTCTCTCACTATATATAATCTAGTCGTGCGGATCCATAGTACGATTTAATTAACGACTTGACTCGGTCCATTTTTCGTGGAAAGAATAAAAGGGTGTAAAAAGGATTTAGCAGGTGCCAGAGAAGAGCAGTTTTTCATTGTATCCTATATATGTTTTGCTGACCTACAAACTGTTAAAACGCGTGGGGAATAAAAGATAAAAATATGTCTGTCAGGCATTTACCATGCAGGAAATTCGATGCTCTTTGCTTCACTGCTCGCAACTTAAAGTCAAATAAAAAACGATAGCCTCTCCAGCCAAAATTGCGTCGGCCACCTGCTCTGAGTTATATTGGCTTCAAAGAGTGCATTTGTTGTAATGGTTCCTGTGCTTGAAACTCTCAAGTGAAGAGGCATCATTTCTGCGTATTATCCCCCATACTTTTTCTTTATACTATGAGTTGTGGGAATGCATTTTGACAGACTGGTTCCAGTCCTCTGAGTCCGTGTCTTCGTACCTGCATAAGTAAAAAGGATTAGGTGGCGTCGCGAGCTTTTCTGTATAGGAATAGATTATTTATTTATTCGCTTCATGTGTTTGTTTGTTTGCCGGAACGCTCAGCTGGGCACAACAAATGGGTTAGCATTGTGAATGGAAACCGTCCGTGCACTCGTCGCAGTACTTTGAATGTGGCTCAGTGAAATTATTCAAGGTCATTTTTTTTTTTTCAAGTCGCGGTGCCTTCGGTGGAGATTTCTTCATATGCGAGTGTATACGTGCCTCTTATGGCGCTTCAGCCCAGAGTCGATGAGAAGGTTCTCTACTGGTACAGTACAGAGAAATTTGGGTGGTAGTCTTGGAGAATGCTGATGGTATGTTCAGTGGATGGATAATCCTTGTGGAACTCCAGAGACCTCCTTTGGGGCTCACCACGTACAGGAAGGTCCTCGAGAGACTGGTGCAGTACAGAGAAATTTGGGTGATAGTCGTGGAGAATGCTGACGGTGCGTTCAGTCGACGAATGGTTGGGGTTTAATGTGGGGAATCTTTGTCGTTGTGGGAATAAGGTTTAGTTGGAGTTGAGGTAAGGAATTGGGATGGATTAGGGAAGCTGTCAAAAACTCCTGGTCCAAGAATTTCTCGACTTTTTAAACTGTCAACAGTTATATGATTTGAAAGCTAGAGAAGTCAGATTAAGATGGTTTGGACATGTCCAGAGGAGGGACAGTGGTTATATTGGGAGAAGAATGCTAGACATGGAACCAACAGGTAGGAGACGAAGAGGAAGGCCAAAGAGGAGATTTATGGACGCACTTAGGGAGGACATGGTGGTGGTTGGAGTTGGAGTGGAGGATGCGGAGGACAGGGAGAGATGGAAGTTGTTGACTCGCTGTGGCAACCCCTGAAAAACGGGATAAGCTGAAAGAAGAATAAAAATAAGATGATTTTGTTAATTAAATTATTTTCTTAAATAGAAAAAATATATATATATATAAAAGGTTGCTGTTTGTTGTGGAACTTCATGATTCACCTCCAGGGAAAGAATCTTGGTTAGAGTGGTTGGTTCCTTCCTGCCGGTTCAGCACTTGTGGATAGGTTCATGAGGGACTGGTACAGTACAGAGGAATTTGGGTGGAAAATGGTGACGGTGCGAAACCCTATGGAGGGATGTGTGAGATTTGATGAAGGGAATCTTTGTTTTTTATGGGGACAAGATTGTTTTGGAGCACATTTCCCTGGACACACCGCCCGGAGACAGATTCGCAAGTATGGTGTTGTGTGATATGGGTGGCAGTCATGGAGACTGCTACCTCCGACCCCATTTACAGATATGCGTCCCCCCACATGCTTATCTGTTACTAGATCACAGGGGCAGATGTCTCCATTACTGCCAACCAAATCCCACTGCACCATCTCCAAGGTGTTCCTTGTGAACCTTCCGGCAGGTGGTGAGGATTCTTACTGTGACTAGATCTTGTCCTGGTGGTGAACCCTGGAGTTTCCCACCAATGACGGAGACGTTGACTTTGCACCACAGGATAAAAACATAAACAAAGGTGCTACAAATACACATTTTTGTTCTTTTTTTTCCCTCCAAAGACTCAGAGTGACTGAGAAGATCAGTGTGAAGGAGAGACTCAGTTATTCCGGTCATGTGTGGAGCTGTGAAATATGGTGGTGTCACAGAGATGGAACAGTGAGACTGATAAAAACAGGAGCGTATGGGTTTTGTAGGTGAGATGACAAAGTCCGTGGTTCGCTAGGAGATGTTGGTGCGCTGGATTAGCTGAGGGAAGTTTCAGTACACGCCGTCCGCGATAAAACTGATCGTATTGATTCTGTAAATAATACCTCGGAAAAGTTTGAGTTGAGTGACGCGTGACCTTGTCGGAAAAGTGTAAAGCAGAAACCGATACTCTCACAGGACTTTTTCAAGGATGAGCTTTCAGCCAGTTCTGCGAAAGAGTTCTGACCAAATAAATAAGATTTTTATTTCTGAAAATATCATATCGACTGCTCCGCAAATGAACAAGTGGTATTTCTGTCCTGCTTCTTGGATTCTGTCATTGGCTTTTGGTAACAGGCAGTGTTTGTTTGACGAGTTTCCTTCAAAGTATTTTTAAGGGTTGAGGGGAAAAAAATAGCAAAACGAAAATGTGATGGGATTTGGTCAAAACTTGTTGAAGTCTAATTTCTCATTATCTCAATATTCTTCCCAGGCTTGATTTAAAATTTGATGTCTGTCCCTGATTAAAAAATATAGTTATATTTTTGAAGGATGCATAATTGATTGAATAAATTGGAACACAGCTCAACACTTGACCAAAATATAATTAAAAGAGAAAACTTGCCAGAGCCGTTGAAAAAGCTTCAAGAATCAAGTCTTAACTTGAATAGAAATTGGACACGTACTGAAATGAGAAGATCTGTCTGAGAACTTCTGACTTGGCCTCATATTTTCTTCCTCGCTGTTCTCGCCTCAGGAGAAACATGGACTTTTTAGTGTATTCTTTAAGAAAACGCAGAGAGGCTGTAAATGATGCAAATTTTTACTTTTGACGTTGAAGTGCATTGACGTTCATATCCTCAGGCAGAGGTTAAATTGAAAAGTTCCCCTTCATATTTTTTTTTTTTTTTTCTGAATGCTGCCATGAAGTAGATTTTATGTCAGGAAGAAGAGAACAATTCGAGGAAGCATGTTGTTAACAATAGAACAGAGAGCAACTGTCATCGCCTCTTTTCAGCAACCATGTCAACCTTTTATTGCCGATGATGAAACTGTGCTGCGGCTGAAAACATCAAACGATACCATTTACGCCCCGAGCCCTCGCACCTTTGATGAAGAATTTGCAAAGATAAATAAATAATGAGCAGACTTTACAAATCATGCTTTCAAAATAAAAGTGTTTCATTTTGTAGTTAAAGTCCGATATCAAGATTAACTTTATTCTTGTTTCTCCTCCACTTCCTTTTGAGCGAAGGTCATCACACGTAGGTGAAATCCCTGCATCAGGGTCGATTTTCTGAACGTGATTAGCCGCCTCTTTTCTTCACATTTCCTGTTACTCCGTATCCAACAACGCGGACCTTTATGAATCATCGGTTGTTAATGAGACATTGACTATTCCAGTCACAGGAGTGAGGCTAGGGGACAGCTGGGAGTCCCATGGGGACTCAGACCCGTGACATATCCATTATTCATGGCTCGCTGTGGGCTTGTAGGGAACACTGACTCCCGACCTACCTAAATCAAACAGGGCCGGTAAGTTTAAAGCCCCCTGGGAAATGTGAGGTTCAGATGGAGGTGGGAAGGTTGGGGGATTGGGGTTGTTACAGTCAGGGGTGAATCTGAATGAGGTGAAGCGGCTGAGGATACGAGGAGACCGGGATTGCTCCATGTTTTTTTTTTTTTTTTCATCAACTGGTTTTTGATTTTGAGCTGTCTATAAATTAGATAATAATTTTATATGTTTCTTGGATTTTTGAAATGCAGAACAGAAATAAATGAATGATAGCAAAAGCAGGAATGGGAGGGGAAAAAAAAAAAAACACGATGGCACGGAATCAAGATTTTTCTTAAATTACAATATTTTAAGAGAGAATCCTTCAGAAACAAATTTGCCTTCCCTACCACTAGGGGATCAATAATCCTTGAGAGTGAATGATAAAATGGTGTGAGGGAAATGAGCCGAACGCCTCTGATTCCCACTCCGTGTCATTGCTATGCAGGAGGTTTAGCAGTAGTAACTCCGTTCAGTCACTCCAGCCCCGAGGTGACACTGTTTTGAAGGCGACCACTAAATACCCAGCAAGGGACTGATTTTGCCGCATTAACCAACATTGGATGAATTGAAGAAACGGGGGAAACTCTTCGGCCACAACGATAGACACAGAACGTCTGCGTTTCATCCTCTTTTCTTTGAAAATCTGGGGTTTTTCTAGGTCCTCTCTTCAGTGAACCTAAAAAGATAGAACATTTCTTCACTGAAGATGCTTTCATCCTGTGTCCAGTTACATGTTTTTTTTTTTTTTTTTCTGAGTAAGTGGAAAACCACAAACACACCGTCACGGCACCATTTGTTTATTTTCTCGAGGATTTATAAAATATTCACTGCCTCTCTTGGCTTTTGTTACTCAGTTCGTTGAGAAAGTGAACTTTTTTAGGAAAGGAAGCAAGAAAGGAAAGCAAGCGGGCCGTGCATTTCAACCGTAGGCCTTCAGTGATGTCATATTTTTGTGACGTTAAATTAATATGCCTCATGATAACATCAGAATGACACCAGGACTTCAGAATCAAGCTTGTGAATCAAGATGGCATCGTCAAACTTCCGAGTGAGCCTATCCTTAACATACGAGTTGCCTTCTACGTGGAGCCAGCTAGAAGGCCCTGAGATCGCCATCTTGCGAGATGAATACTGTAAACTGAACAGGTTGTATCCATTCACTTACAGTGGGTAGAGTCTTCTCTATTGATTCTGAAGGCTCTGGCAGATTTCATGGAACAGTAGCTAGCTAAAATATTTTTTTAGATTGCATTAAAAAAAAAAAAAAAAAAAATCATCCAACTTTTTGAACGTGAAAACTCTTTTTATATTATTAAAAAATACATAATGATTTTATTTATTAATATTTATGTATAATAAATAATAATAAATGTGTTTCTCTGAGTATGTGTAGGCCAGCAGAGAAGGCTTTGCTGGCCCTGACATTGCGCATTTTTGGACAAATGTCAAATGGCGCTCCAGAAAAAATAAAGCCAAATATAATGAGCCAATTTCTTTAGACCTATGCAAAATACCAACACTGACTGAACACTGTGTAACATAATACAAAAAAAAAAAAAAACACCTTTCTTTTTTTTTTTTTTTTTTTTTTTATACAGAAACAAAGCACTTGATGGTCATTTTGTCTTTTTAACTCATTTTTTTACTCTTTAGAAATTAAAACTAA
>JAFBJS010016477.1:11718-30884 GCA_016785265.1 Paraplagusia blochii | reverse complement strand
AAGTTCTTTAGACCTATGCAAAATACCAACACTGACTGAACACTGTGTAACATAATACAAAAAAAAAACTTTTTTTTTTTTTTTTTTTTTACAAAAAACCAAGCACAATTTCTTTGTCTTTTGAACTTTTTTTTTACACTTTAGAAAATAAAACTGAAGCAAATACATTGACATTTTGATTTCACACCACTCCATAGTGAGTGGGGACGGTGCCATGATCAGTGTAACCTCACTGGTAACCTGGTAATCTGGTGGACTTTAACCCGAAAACCCCCACACCCAAGTCCAACTCCTTAACCACTCAGCCACTCCGCCTTTTTACTTTACTAATAATTGTTAGGTAAACTCTCTGCCTAAATGAGGATCTTCTTCACTAGAGGAAGCAATGATTATTTTTTTTTTTGGGGTGTGTTCTCATCTGCCAAATGTGTGTACTTTTTCCATCCATTTTCATTTTGGGATGAAAGCCAGGGGCAATAAATGTTTCATCAATTCTGCAGTGTCACCTCATTGAGCTTGTCCCTGCATTAACCGTGTTGCTGCTAATAAATCTGCTTCACCGGATAGACTGCAGTTTACAAAGTTTTTAAGAGACCGCAGCCAAGAAAGTGCATTCAATTTGAACACTTCTGCCCCCCATGCTGCGTTGCAACATGAAAAAGAGGAAAATCAAAAAAATCAACAAGGCAAACATGTCTGTTTTGACAAAGTCATGAATGACATAAGACAGACCTAAAGAAAGACATGATGAAAGCTTCTACTGGCAGGATTGTGAGACGTCTATGAGCATGCCTCCTGATGGCAATGGCAAAAAAAAAAAAAAAAATTTTTTTTTTTAAAAATGTTTTTTTTTTTTTTTTTGGTTTCTGAGTTGCTGGCGACCCTATTTTTTTTTTTTTTTATTCTCCCCAGAGAAATGTGTTGCAAATATTAAGTGCAATGATACAGTTATTTAAGAGCGGGTTTGGGGCTGAGGCGCTAGTTGACATTTGTAATGACATCAGTTCAGCACAAGGGGTAATCTTTAGCATTTCATTTATATTAATGAGGTTGCTGACCGTGTCAGTAAACATTGATTGACAGCTCTGTGAGTGTGGACATTTACACTTGACTGTCGTGATTTACCAAGATGATGCTCCGTCTGCCAATCCATCAATCTGTCTGTCTGTCTATCTCTCTATCTCTTTGTCTGTCAAACAGTCTGTCAGTCCGTTCATCCTTCTGCTTGTCTCTCTTTATGGTTGTCCATTGCTTAGCGTGTCCGTCCATCCCTCAGTCTGTCTGGTCTGCAATTTCATCTGTCCGTTTGTCTCTTTCTGTTCTATTCTATTTTTCCTTCTGTCTGTCTGTCTGCCTGCCGGTTGGCTGAAACCAAAAATCATTCTACCTGTCTCTCTTTCTGTTTGTCAGCTGTTTGGTGTGTCCTTTCATCCTTCTGCCTGTCTATGTGTTTATCTGTCCGTCTGTCAATCCAGCAATCGAGCCAACTGTCTTTCTGTGTATTTGTCCTCCTGCCTGTCTGTCTCCCAGTCGTTCAGCCCCTCCATGCCTGTCTCTCTTTCTGTCTGTTCATTGGTCGGTTTTCTGTCCATCATTCTGTCTGTCCTGCATGTCTGTCTGTGAGTCTGTCAGTCAGGCTGTCAGCCCATCCATTATTCAGTTTGTCCGCCTGTCTGTCCCTGTCTCTCTGTCTGTGTCTGTATTTGTCCAACTGTCTGTCTCTCATCCACCAGTCAGTTGGCCCATCCAACCTTCTGCCTGTCTCTTCAGTCAGCTGCTTGGTGTGTCTGTCCATCCTTCCGCCTGTCTTTCTGCCTGTCTTTGTGTTTGTCTGTCTGCCAATCCATTGATTGACCTATCTGTCTCTCTGTGTCTTTGTCCTTCTGCCTGTCTGCTCATCTGTCTATTTCTATCTCTGTCTGTCCATCTGCCCACCTGCCTGTCTGTCCTGTCTCTCTTTCTGTCCGTTGTTTTGTTTGTCTGTCCATCCTTCGGTTTGTCCTGCCTGTCTTTCTGTCTATTTGCTAGTCAGTAAGTCAGGTATTAGTCCATCCCATATTTTGTCCTTCTGCCTGTCTGTCCATCCATCCCTCTCTCTCTCTCTTTCTCTCTGTCGGTGTATTTATCCTTTTGCCTGTCTGTGTCTTCGTCCATTTGCCTGTCTGTCTACCTGGCTGGCCCATCTATGCTTCTGCCTTGTCTCTCTTTCTGTCTTTTTTTTTTGCTTGATTTGTCTGTCCATACTTCAGTCTGTCCTGGCTGTTTGTCTGTTAATCTGTGAGTCTGTCAGTCAGGCTGTCAACCCAAACCTTTTTCTGTCTGTCTGTCTATCTTTCTGTCTGTCCCTCCATAATTCCATACCCCGTTCTCCACCTCAGTGTCCTCAGATTGACAGGACTGTACCATAATCCCTCCCCTTCTTGTTTGGTCCAGTGTCTCCGTATTTCAACCCGTCGCCAGACTCAAGATGGATGCGTTTGACAAACCACTTAGCAACAAAGGGCATTAATAGGTTCTGGAAGCAGAGAGCTATCATGGGATGGAAAATTATGGGGAAATGACCCGTCTTTAGACCCGCCGACAGCCTGCGTCTGTGTGTGCGGTCCTCCAAAGTCTCCTTTGGAATTCCAATTCATGTCATGCATTTGCATAAACCCGATGATGTAATTCCGAATAACTGACCCCGGCAAATGGACACAAAACCAGTGTTGTTTTCACTGGGCTGCAGATACGTAGAACGTTTTGACAAGTTTAAAGCCTCAGCGTTAGAGAGGAAGGCGAGGTGAGTGGAGAACGTGTTTAGTTCCGGCCTTTGAACAAAAATAATGATGACACTAATGGTAAAAAAAAAAAAGCAGGAGACATTAAAAGGAATGCAATGAATAAATTCTCCTAATTAACTATCAAACCAAAGGACAGACCACAACAAAAACACCGCCTCTTCAATATCCTCCGTATTCAAGTTATTGTTTTGTTGTTTTGAAGTCTCACTTTTTCACATTACCACATTTTATTTTCTCATATTTTTACATTTTGTGTTGCAGATCTGCAGTATTTACCTTTGAGATTTGGTCACAAACTCAATTGTCGGATATTTACACACTGAATATTTACTCACTTTATTTCTAGAGGATCTGTCCAAACAATCCATACAGATAATTCCATTTCCTATTTATATTTTTTCATCAAGAAACACCAACAAATACATTTTAACTCGACAGACTCTAATTATGATTTTTTTTTTTTTTGTTGTTGTTTATGGGCCTCGAAGGAAACATTTTTCTCAGCTTGGCCTTTTTCAATTTTGCACGCAGCAAATTATTGAACAAATGTTTGCATTTATAGAAGTGATGAATTACTTTTAATTACGTTGACACTGTTCTTAGGCTTGATCTCAGCTGTGTCGTTTATTATGGTGAATTTACCAATAACATTCAAACAAAAGAAGAACGTTTTCCATCAGTTCCAAGGTCGGGCATATTGGTGTATCTACTGTATTATATAATGTGTGATATAATATAATAATTATAATGTGTATTATATAGTGTATCATATAAGTTTTAAATCTGGCCTCGCAGGATGCAAAAAAAGTCAATTGGAGTCAGTAGGAAAAGTTTTTTTTTTTTCTTTTATATATATATATATGAATATATATATATATTTATATGTATATGTATATATATAAGAATAATATGTATATGTATATATATTTATATGCATATATGTATGTATATATATATATTTATATGTATATATGTATATATATATTTATATATGTATATATGTATATATATATTTATATATGTGTATATATGTATATATATATGTATATATATATATAGATATATAGATATATATATAGATATGTATATAAAGTTTTTTTTTGTTTTTTTTTTTTTTCCAGTAATAACTTGGCAACTGGTGGAATTGTACCTGGAAGCCAAAATCTGGTTCCTTTACCACTAAGCCACCACTGCTGCTAAAAAGACCCCTGACACTTAGTTCCTCTGGGAATTGAACCCAGGACTCTTTGATTGGTTTAATGCAGAGTTCTCATGTGTTGTGTGCTGTGGAGTGGATCAAAATGTCACAATGACGAGGAGTTCACTTTCCTTCCTGAAAGACAAACCTGAAATCAACCTTGATATTTTAATGACTTGGAACTTGACTCGGTGTTGGCTGTAAAACATTTGACAAATGACTTGTATTGAAAGTTTTGACTTGACTCGGATGAAGACTTCAAGTTTCATCTTCACCTTCATCTCTGTCTCGAGAATCCGTTTGAAATGTGTCACAACATTCTCTAGGATCTGTTGATGTTCTTGACTAGGTGTTGTCTCTTTATACTTCAAACTTATGAATTCTTTGACTGACTTACTGAACTGCACAATAAAAAAAAAAAGAAACGTGCTTAATCTTCAAGGACACATCACATTGACTGTGATTTCGAGACGCCGAAGCATTGAGAACAGAATCGGTGATAATGGTGGTTTTTATTCAGCTGACGCCGCGCCCTTTCAACACAATTTTACAATTTCGGGGCCCCTTCAGACCTTCAGGTCATGGAGTAAGTTACTTTAACTTTGAAAGTATTTGTGAAGAGAAGTTCCGCTGACAATGCTTCTTTTATTTGGCCGCAACACTGGAGCCGCTGAATCCAACCAGTGTACAACAAACTTTAAGGTAGTTACGTAAACACCAACAATAACATATTGCGACTTCATTGTTGCAGATGTGACGCTTATTTCCAGTTCATACTTTAATTCTTGCCAGAAAAAGAGACAAACGACCTTATATCACATTAACCTATTGGGATGGATCAAGTATTGAGATATCAGTGTTGTGTTTTTGACACAAAAATGTACCACATGAAGTGATTCTCTCCAATACTTCTTCGCAAAGCCCAAGCCGCAGTGTGACTCCTGCTAAGGGGCGTTCTACTTTGTGTAATTGCATAGTCTGTCTGTCTGTGTATATAACGCAGTCATTTCTGAACTTTTATTTTGGAAGGTCGGCGGTTAATGGTCCACTTTAAAGCGGCCATGAAAGTCTGTTTGTGCTTTCACTCCATTAGGACTTGGTGGAACAGAAAGTCAGAGCTCAGACTATACAACGGCCTCATTCCTGTCATAATGTGCTGGGTTATTTTTATTATTGCTATATTCTCTAAGAAATATTTATTGGAATGAGAGCGAGGTAGATAGATTGGTGGTCTTGATTTTTATTTTATTTTTTATTTTTTTATTTTTTTTCTGTTATAGAGTTTGAGATACAAGTAAAAGTTGTGCCACTATACTACACTATAGTGCCACTATACTTACTTGCCTCTATGGCTTTGTTAAGTGGCCTAGGTGCAGTGGTTGCCTCGTGGTTAAGAAACTGGACTTGACTGGACTGGGAGAGCTTCAGGTTCAAATCCACCAACTTAAGTTACTACTGAGGTCTACTGAGCATGGCACTGTCAACACTCACTGTTCCCCTTGGCCCCCGTTATTGGTCGCTATATTTAACCCATTACAAAAATGCTCAAAAAGTAGCAGTTTTGAGTAGTTTTAACTAGCGCAAAACTGACTGACTAGGTGCCTACGGGGGCAGTAGTTGGCCTAGTGGAGGCAGTTGGGGCCCTAGTGGTTAAGGAATGCCCCTGGTTCGAATCCCACTACTGCCAAGTTGTCACTGAGGTCCACTGAGCATGGCACTGTCCCCATTCACTGCTTCCCATGGCCACAAAATTCAACCTCTGTGTCTAACCCATTACCAAAATCACCAGTTGGTAGCTAGCTCAAAATTGCCCATGGGGGCAGTAGGTTGCCTAGTGGGGGCAGTTGTTGGCCAAGTGGTTAAAGCGGACTAGAGTCAGCAAGGCCCCTGGTTCAAATTCCCCCACTGCCAAGTTGTATTTAACCCATCGCCCAAGTGAACAGTTAGCTAAAACAGTTCTAAACAGAAGTTTTGAGCAGTCAAGGAAGCAAACTAGAGTCCGCAAAGCCCCTGGTTTGAACCCCCCTGCTGCCAAGTTATCACTGAGGTCCACTGAGCATGGCACCGTCCCCACTCACTGCTACCGGTAGCCACAAAATTCGACCATCGCTAAAGTGAACAGACCCCGTGGGCACCTAGCTCAAAACTGCCCACGGGGCCAGTAGGTGGCCTAGTGGGTGCAGTTGGTGGTCTAGTGGTTAAAGAAGAAGGGTCCACATGGCCCCTGGTTCGAATCCCCCCACTGCCAAGATACTACTGAGGTCCACTGGGCATGGCACTGCCCCTAGCCCGCTCCCTGCTCCCCGGGCACTCAAAGCTGCCCACTGTTCACTTTGGTGATGGGTTAAATGCAGAGTTGACATTTTGTTGTGTTCAGTGGAGTGAAGCGCAATGTCACAATGTCACGAGTTTGATTTCTTCCCCTTCCTTCCTCCCTATATTCTACTATTTTTTTTCATTTTTAATGAGCCCAGTTTCAGTCAGTGCAAATGGAGCGATAATTGCGCTAATGGCATCCATGTAGTAGTCCCAGTCAAACTAATATCTCATCTCTGTACTGTACTGTAGTTATATTCCACATTGAATGCTTGGCTCCAGTGCCTCTGTCAGCAGCCAAGGGCGAACTGCTGTGTTAGTGACTGAGTCTAAATAAAGCCTCTGGTGCCGTTCGCTCCACTTGAATCCATTCACACAATCTGACAGGATCGTCTGGGCTGTTTGTAACTTTTGGCAGCTCCATGAATCATGCAACCTTGTCATGACATGATGGCACCATATTGTAATTCTGTTGTATAGCACTGGTGTGGACGTACACACAGCTGCTTTGACCGGAGCGCAGTGTTTCGCCCAGGGAGCCTGCAAACATGTTGATGCGGCCAGATTTTTTTTTTTTTTTTTTTTTGCTTTTTTCAAGACGCCTATTTCTATTTCTCCCATGTCCACTTCCTTTAGGTCTTCAACGTCACTTTGAGAGGTCACTGGGGATAATTTGGAGAGAGTTAAGAGCCAATGGTCATGACTAACGAGTAACATTCTCTCAGCGAGTGGAGAGACTTGTCTGAGTGTCTCTTAAGGACGAGGACGCCACGCAAGGTCAGAGCCTCTGGCAGTAATGGGACAATAATAGGAGTGAAAAGAGGAGAAACAGACGTTGGGAAAATACTTGTTGTTTCCTGTGTCTTTCTACTGTGTCTTTTTTTTATTAGTATTTCGGAGAAAGTAAAGGGACACCTGAAGAGGACATTTTTTTTTTTTTTTTTTTATTGATTACTGACTGTCTTGCAATAATAGGCATAGTAGTGGTGGCCCAGCAGTTAAGGAAGCAGACTTGGGTCTGCAAGGCTTCACATAACTTCCAATGGGCTCAAAATTGGGTGCAGTGTGATTTGGGTGGTGGCCGTGGAGGCTGTAGGTCCTTCTGAGCCTTTCTGTGGTTGTCCTAAGAGTTTAGTTGTGGACTTTTTAGAGTTTAAGGATGTTGCATTCCGCAAATGAGGAACTTCATATGTTTCTAGTTGATGTAGGAGCAAAGTTTTACTCAAATGATCTAAATTTGGGAAATTTAACCAATCACCCCGGGGAGCAGTGGGTGGCAACGGCGCCCCTAGTGGACCTCAGTGGTAACATTGGAGCTGGTGGATTCATACCTGGATCCCTGAGGAGGCCAAAGTCTGGTTCATCTTCTGTGAAATCACTCCCCCTGACATACTCTAAGCATGTGGTTCCTCTGGGAATTGAACCCAGGACCCTCTGTCGTTTTACTTCACGAGGTCACTCCACTTCTCCACCTGACAAAGATGTGTAGAGCTGTTTGGTGACGAAAATTACTCTTCTTGATGTTAATGCTGTTGAGCAGTTGTTGGCACAGCTTTACACCTATCTAGGTCAGTGGTTCTCAACTGGTGGGTCGCAGACCCGAAAGTGGGTCGTGGACCCTTTCTGAGTGGGTCGTGAACAGCTGGTCAAAAATCAGCAAAATAATGTGAATCTGTTGTTGAACACGTGTCTTATTTTAGAAAATCTCTTATTTTGAAAGGCACACTATGCTAGAATAATATGAATATGTTAAAATAAGTGATTTTTCAATGTTTTTTTTGTTGTTGATTTGCTTGGTTTCAATTCTATGAGAGTGGGTTGCGACCACAGGAAAACGCGGGTCCCAGAGTGAGACCAGTTGAGGACCACAGATCTAGATCTAGATCCAGATCCCACTGGACTCCTTAAAGGGATTTAATTCTGAGTTTTTTCCTAACTTTATTAAATTTGATTTAGATTAGTGTATATAGTCCTAACGTATGTGTCAGCTCTGTCAAGTCAAGTCAAGTCAGTTCTACGTGCGTTACCCAAATTCACAAAACGCATTTGTCTTAATGGATTTAAACGCTGTCTTAATGCCCGATGGACCGGCAGCAGGTTTGGGTCTTTAACGCCTTTGACTGCTGTCAGCTACAATTTGCTCCATTTCATTCTTACAAATCTGGGCAGGATTACGTGCCGGAGTTGGAAAGTTACTTAATTTAAACCTGACTGCAGTAAGCACTTTTTCTGAGCTTCCTCTTTGGCAGATTTATCCTCCGACTTTAGGTCAGTGCGAGTGATTAAGACATAAAGTTACAAAAAACTTCAGTTACAAAAAAAAAAAAAAAAAGAAATTCAACAATGTGAAAAATATTAACATTTGTAGAAGAAAAATCCTTACATAATCACAATCAAACAGGATTGATTTCTTATCAATTTTTACGGTTTAGGTTTACAGGAAATAACAAATTGATGTAAAGATTCATTGTAAATTCTTTATGTGGTCTGAAGAGGTAAACACATATGCATTCTACGATTACGACTTTAGCGCCTCCTGCAGTTTCCGAACTCGATGCTTTAGCCAACTCGTGCTCTTCCTTATCTCCACCACGGGGACATGTCTTTTCCCTATGGTTCCTGCTCTAATACAGGTCATGCTGACCAATCAGAACATCCTGGGAGTTCAGTGTCCCTGCCCTGTGGGCATCGACAAAAATGCAGTGTTGCTGCAGAAAAGGTCTCTGCTGAAGTGTTTCTGAGGTGAATGATGACAGATGCTCAGCAGCAGGAGGGGACGCTGAAGCTCTGTCATGTCCCGGGCTGCACCAGTGGAACAGAATTTTTCTGTATTATTTTTATGATACAGAACCCACTTATAGGTTCTATTGTACTCCTTTAAATAATTTCAGAAACAGATTAACAATATTCATCTCCAGACGTCCTGTCTGCTTGTCTAAAGCAAGCCCGTGACAGTAGTCTATAGCAGTGGTTCTCAACTGGAGGTTCCCGACCCAAAAGTGGGTCACAACCCCGTCAAAAAACAAAATAATCAGCTGTTTAGCATGTGTTTTATTTTAGAAAATATCTTATTTTGAAGGGCACACTTTGCAGGATAAAATCACATCCTTTTTCAAAACTAAGGTTCGGGGGCCAGATGTGATCTCTACAGCTTTGTATTATTGTGGTCCACAAGTGGAAAAGTCTACAATCCATAGCCGCTATCCCCAATTTTTGTTTTGGGAATAATTTAAATCACAGTCATGAACATTTGCCAATAGACGTTATATCATTAAAAAAAAAAATGTATTATCGTAAATTACTGATTACAAAGTCATGTGGGCTTGGGTCTGCATGCCCCTGGTTCCTACCGCTAAGTTACAGTTGACGTGCCCTGAGGTTGGTATCGCCCCCACACACTGCTCCCCGGGCGTTCGGAATAACAAAAAAACAGTAATTAAAATAAATAAAATGATCGTAAACTTTTACAAAGCTTGATGTGAGACAAAAAAAAAAAAAAAAAAATGACCCTTATGACCCGCCTCGGGGTCACAGCCCAGTCTTTGAGAAACAATGTTCTTTCGTTACTCAAAATGTATTTGTAGCCTGTGTTAGCCTTAGACGCGCTTTCCGATGTAAAGTGGCTAAAGCGAAATTTGACGCTCCTGCAAATGTATACTGGGTCTTGACATGTTGTTTTGGGGTTGCAGGTTGTTTGGTAAAATCTTGAACTTTATTTTTAGCAGATTACATTTAGGAAAATTAGAAATGATTCTGCTCGTGTTCGAAGTCGTTGAGATGGTAAATTGTCCTCCAGGTGCTTGAAGAGTTTGTTTCAAGCATCCCGGTTAGGACGGTTGACTTCCAGTGGGCTGGAAGTTGCAGTATGATGCAATGTGATTTGGGTGGCAGTTGTGGAGACTCCTGCCCCATGACCCAGTTATAAATAAGCGGATAAAAACGGACAAATAGTCTGTTTTAACGGCTTCTGCAAAAAGGGCGATAAATATTCAGAAATTCTTCAATGTGATCTGGTTTTTGGAGCAGCGTATCCTCACAGAAGCTGCATTTACTCCCTGTACAAGTGACGCTCAGGTGCTTGGTGCTGCAGAACCTTTCCTGCAGATGTGGAGTGAGTAAAGTTTGACCCTGACCTCTGCTGACAAATACAGACACGGAACAAGAGCGCTGTGGCAGGATGGGAAATCAATAGCATCCACTGGACGAGCATTTAAAAGGCTAAGGCGTTTTTATAGAGGCCATTGTCCTTCCGACACTTTCTGAAAGAGGTTTTTTTTTTTTTTTTCTTTTGGGAATTCATTTTCACACAGTTTATAATTTTCACATGCCGCCACCAGACAAAGGGCCGTTGGAGCTGTTTGACACAAACTGGAAAAAGAGAAACAATCAAACTGAAGCACAATCGTGATCCGTCTTCTCCGTTTTCCGTCTCAAACCATCGAGCACAGATCTGACCTGGGATTGTTTTCCCATCAAGGTTTTACAATCAAGGACAACTACACCCATCAAAAAATGGGCTTTTCTGTTAGTATCTGCTCTTCAAATATCATTTGACCTGATATTATTTTCTTTTTCTTCAAAGATTTGGACAGAAGTTTGAAATGATGGTGCAATAAATCTTACCCTGTGTTTTTTTTTTGTGAGATTATGAAATTTTTATAAAACTTTCTTTTCTAAACATTTTTTAAATATTTCTCAAGCTGTAATCCACTTGAAAAAAAAAAAAAAATCTACTTTTTGATGAACCCCACTGTGGTATGTATAATTATCCAGTTTCTGCCCTTTTTCAGCTTTGACGGAATACCTCTTCTTTTTTTTTTTCATTTTCCTATGCATCTGACCATTCTATTTTTTTTTTTTTTTTTTAATGAGCAACAATTCCTGACAAATAAATTGCACGATCTGCTTCTTGCTGCTGGCACTGAAATTTCCGCATCTGTTTTTGTTTGTTTCTTTTCTATTTTTGCAGGTGTCATTTTATCAAGATGAGATTTTTGACAGGTGTTTTGGGCCCGTGTGGTATTTTTAGATCCATGCAAAACAACATCAAATTTTTCTGCCGCCCAGAACACTAACCCTAAATATACCATTCAGGGAACAAAATGCATACGACCAACTCCTAAACATTTTGCCTTCTTTTCCCGGCTGCAAAAAAAAAAAACCCGGCCGCAAAAAAAAAAAAAAAAAAAAGTGATTTGTTCAGCTTAGTCTGGTGTCTGCAGGTCGACAAACGAGCCCTTGTTGTCACGTTGGAGTAATGTGGTTTGCTCCTTTTTCCTTTTTCTTTTTAAAGCCTGTTGTTTTCCCACTCCAGTTCCTGCCACTGTCACCTTCTCCTAATCTCTAATTGGTTGAAGTGGATTAAGTGGTTCGAGGACTGGATCAAATACCTGTCTGCTGGAAAAGAGGTCACGTCATGTCTCTGGACGAGTCACACCCGCTGAATGCTGATCAGTATTTCATGATGAGTGTATTTTGACGTCTTAGACCGAGGGTGTTGCACTCATCTCCTGCAGTTCTATACTTGTCCACTAGGGGGTTCAATCCGATTAGTTTGATTCATTTATTTATTCATTTTCGTATCGTTATAGGTTACCAGGTCTCAGGGGCAATAGTCTCCACTCCTGCCACCCAAATCACACTGCACACATACAGTGAGCAGTGTGATTTGGGTTAGCCCGCTGGAAGTTTTGTAGGTGGCTAGGTAGACAATCTCTTGTTGGTTCCTTTCAGGTTCCTACAACCTGGTGAAGTCAAACCTGTATCCTGAAGTCTCCGTCCTCACCTGGTAGGCCAACACTAGTACATCTAAGACATTCTGGAACCAACCATGAGCTGTTTGCAGAAACATTAGTTATTGAAAATAGTGTTGCATTAACCTTGGGCCTGCACAAGCATCAAGATGTACCAGACCTGGACCCCAAACCCTACATTTGACCTGTTATGGATGTTTTTTTTTTTTTTTTTTATTTATTTTTTTTTCGATCGTAGTTATGGTGTGCGGGGGGCTCTTGGTTCGAATCCACCAGCCGCCAAGTCTTTGAGGTGCTCTTAGCATAGTACCGTATAGTCTTGTTAAAATGTATTTCCTGTTTTGTATCTTATTACGACTGGCTTAAAATGGCTTTACTTTGTCATTTGGGGGAAAAAAAGCAATTTGTATGCATTGTTTGCACTGCAGTAGAAGAAAGTAGTGTAAATATTCATTAGGGATGTCTTTAAAATTCAAAAAATGCTATGCTTTCTTTTTACAACTGCAGCCATTGCTATAGTTTCAACAGTTTTTGTGCTGTTTTTTTTAACCTGATTCTGAATCCTGTTGGTTGAGGTTGAGCCACACTAGTATTCACGTGAAACTAAAACTAAGTCTCCAATATTTGGGTGGTTTACGTTTGCGACCTCCCCCATCAGGACCTTTCGCTCTCAGATCCCAACCTCGGTGACAGGCACACAAGGCGTGAAGCTCCATTTCCCCTCGGTTACATTCTTCTCACGCACAAAGAAACGAACCTCTAACAGACATCGACCCCAGTTTGGTTTTTATGATAAATGTTTGAGGAATTTAAGTAAAGAACTCTCACTCCCCAATTAATTACAGGGAGAATGTGGTTCAGTGGTTTTTCAGACGCACAGCAGAGGGATCAGGGTTGATAACAGTGGAGAGAAGATGACTAAATGAAAAGCAAACAGAAGGAAAAACCAATACCCAGTCTGTTGAACCTTGGTTTGTCTTTGTAAATGTCAAAGTGAAGGCAGGAAAATGTTAAATGTTATTCCTGTTTCTAAACAGGAATAATGAGCAGGAATCTAATTATGTTTTTTTTTTTTTATTTATTTATTTCTTCTAGATCTGGAGATGCAATAGATGCATTTCATAATAAGGTCAACATTTTAAAGTCTTTATTTATTGTTAAACGAGGAAAAAAAAAAAAAAAAGACATATTTGCATGTGTGCACTTGAAGCACATTTTCCTGATTTCACTATATCAAACCAGGGTGTCAAAGTTTCCCAAACACTTTTTTTTTTTCTGGAGACATTTATCAAAAGTTATAAACCTTCACGATGAAAAATCACGAAGTTGAAAAAAATCAAATACCGGGAAAAGATGAGCAATTTCTCACAAATCCCGGCATTTATAAATTTATTTATTCTTTTTTTATTTATTTTTTTTTTTTTTACTGTACTCTGTACTGTGAATAGGTCTTATTTAAATATCATTCAAATATTCGCGCCAGCCTTCATTGTACATGACATTATTGCTACTTTAGGCTACAATTAGTGAAGCAAAACAACGAAGCGGCTGCAAAAGAGAAAAAAAAAAAAACTAAATAAATAAATAGGAAAAAAAAAAACACAACAAATAAATCCTCATTTCCCGGGAATTAAACCTTACTAACCACTGAACCAACGTAAATGATCTCAAACTCCTAGGAAATACAAGATGACCCAAAAAAAAGACTCCTGCAACCCCCCCTCAGGGTTGTGACCCAGTCTTTGAGAAACTATGATCTAGATCAGGTGGATCCTAAGGTGATCAAATTATCTGTACAGGTTTCCTACTCAGAGCCCAGGTGAAACTATAAGACTGCGTAGATGTAACTACAGTGGGACGTGTTAATTTTTTTTCTTTTTTTTTTTTTGCAAACTATTGGTGTTTATTCAAGTTACAAATATCTCACATTGGTTTGAGATCTAGGGATGAGACGACAGATGACACAAACTAAAGCCTTAATCATCTGTAAGGGTTGCCAGGTTTTAGGTTTACTGATGTATTATGTGAGGTCTGCTGTGAAAACATTTTTCATAATTGTGGATGAAACAGTGACGACACTTTTTGACTTCTGAATCCATGCGCAACCTGGTCGCCCCACATCCTTCTATCCTCATCATGCCCCGACTTTTTTATTATTTCTTATTCCACTAATAGCCTTTAATTTCCATTGGTCTCTTTTGAGACTTCCTCATATTAAACACTCAGACTCCTTTGCTGCATTGAAACCCATTGTCGGCGTCTGCGAATTAAATGCGTAATTAATCTTATTTCTCAGTGTTAATGTAACAGTTTGATTCTAATCCCTGTCTGTTTAAGTTCATTTCCTACTTCTGTTCGGGAACTTTTCACTTTCAATGCATTTAATTGATAAAGATGATTCCATATCATTGTAGTAGACAGTGTTATGTGTTTCCTGGTGCGATTAACCACTAATTTGTTAAAAGTTAAATCAAACTGGTGAGAAAAAACTTTTTTTTTTTTTTTTTTTTCCCCTCCTCGTTTTCTCCACATTTTTCTGCATTTTCTTTTTTTTTTTCTTTTTTTTTTGACGTTTCTTTAAGCCAAAAAAAAAAAAAAACATGCACAAAGATCGGAGCACAACTATCTTTTTTTTTTTTTTTTTTTTTTTAAGAATAAGAACACCAAAGGAGTTTTATGGTAATTCTCCTACACTTCAAAGAAGTGAGTGAACTGACAGGAACCTGTGCCTCAGAAACAACAGTCGACTGTTGAAGGATCAGTTCTAATGATTGTTGCAGGAGCCGCTAACTTGTTGTTATCAGGTCTCGTAATTGGTAATATTTCCAGTCTGTTTGGAGAAATCAGGAATTCCATTTTTTTTTTTTTTACACTTTTTTTTTTTTTTTTTTTTTTTTACTTTTTTTTTTTTTTTTTTTTTTTTTTTTTTTTGGCGTCACTCTATCCAATTTATTGGTGTTAGTGGGAATCGGCGTTGATATCCCAGCTGCAGTCACTTACCCTTGATCAGCGCCGGTGATGAACGCTGCAGGAAAATGGAGAGAGAAAAGTTAACTGATTGATTTGCAAATGTGTTTGTCTCTGCGGCTGCTCTTTGAAGTGGTTCACTATAGAAATGACGGCAGCTCCATAAATATTCAGTCGTAATTAGTTTTAACTCCTCTGCGCTTTAGAACAAATCCCCCTGTACATTCCAACCTGTACGCACACAAACACACGGTCGATAAACGTCTCTTTACGGAAATAAATGTAAACTAAGAAAAATGAGCCGAGCGAAGAATATACGGATGATCCGTTTGCCGTTTTTACAACATTTTCTGTCCATGGATTCCATCCAAAATGAATGTAAATAAAGTGAAAGTGTGAACTCAAGCAAAAATAGTGTAATAATAATTTAACCTTTTACAAGACACTGTGTGTTGAGAAGAGGAATTTGTTCTTTTACTTTTTTAAATGTTATTCAACGTGGTTTACGGACTTGTTTTCAAATCGCGACTCAAACTTTCTGCTTGGTGTCCAGGGATTTTCTTCACCCACTGTCCCGGGCATGAGCATACTTAATGTCCACCAAGTGAGTTTAAGGACAGAATGGCATCAACTGTCACATCTCCCCTCACAAAGACTTGTCTTAAGTTTCATGTTTGGTTTTCCATAACTTTGGATCCAATTATTATATGCAGTTCTTCATTTCTTTATGGGAGAAAAAGATCTCTCTTTCTGCCTGTCTGTCCATCTACCCATCTGCCTATCTGTCTGTCTTTGTGTCCATCCGCATAACAATCTGTTTGTCTCTATGCCAGTGTGTTTGTGTGTGTCTGTCTGTCTTATCTATCTACCTTTCTGTCTCTCTATCTGCCTGTTGGCACTCCATTGTCTCTCTGTCTGTCTGTCTGTCTGCCTGGTTTTCCATTGTTTGTTCCTAATTTTCCAATGGGAGATAAGTGCTGTCTGTCAAAGTATCTGTCTGTCTATGTCTGTGTGTTTGTGTATCTGTCTGTCTGTCTCTCTGTCCTTCTGTCAAAGTGTCTGTCTGTCTGTCTACCTGCCCGCCCGTCTCAGATTTTCCCCTAATTTCCCGATGGGAGATAAGTGTCTGTCTGTCTGTCTGCCTATCTATCTGTCTATGTCTACGATTGTGTATCTGTCTGTCAAAGTGTCTCTCTGTCTGTCTGTCTGTCTGTCAAAGTACCTGTCTGTCTGTTTGCCTATCCATCTGTCTATGTCTGCGTTTGTGTATCTGTCTATCCGTCAAAGTGTTTGTCTGTCTGTCAATGTGTCTATCTGTCAAAGTGTCTGTGTGTCTACCTGCCTGTCTCTCTATCTGTCTGTCTGCCTATCTATCTGTCTATGTCTATGTCTAGGTTTGTGTATCTGTCTGTCAAAGTGTCTCTCTGTCTGTCAAAGTGTCTGTCTGTCTGCCTGCCTGTCTCTCTGTTTGTCTGGTTTTTCATTGTCTGTTTCTAATTTCCCGATGGGAGGTAAGTGTTAAGTGATAAGTGATAAGTCTGTCTGTCTGCCTGTCTGTCTGCCTGTCTGTCTGCCTGTCTGTGGTTAGTCAGGCTTCAAATCCATGCTAAAAACAAAATAAAAAAGAAAAAACAGTTTTGATCATCCGTCCAACCCCTGATCCTCCTGCAAACAAAACAAAACAAAACAAAAACCCATGAGAATTCTCTGTCTCCTTGGAGGTTCTCCTGAGGAAAAGGTCTCCTGAGAAAAAGCATAAAACGAAGCAGCAGCAGCAGGGAAACATTTTTGTGAACGGAGTCTCCTTCGTGCTGCTAATGTAACGTCACTGTAACGTCATGTTATTCCTTTGGCTTTAAGTCGGTCTCACTGCGACCGCTAACAGATTCTGTTCCCTTCAACTCCACTCACACAGTAACCATCACCTGGTGTGTTTCTAGCTACAGGCCAGTCTTCTATCCATGTAACTAGATTAGCTGAGCGCGCGCTGTGATCAGCTTAATTTGAATGCAGCCCACTTCCCGTTCCCTGGTCTGCCTGGGAGTCTGCCCGTTCCTTTGTCTTTCTGTCAACTTCAATGGCTGCACATTGGCCCGCATTGTTTGTGTCTGCTAGCGTTTAGTCTCATATCTGTATTCTATTAACTGCTGTCAGTGAACACTGAAGGATGATCGCGCTCGCGAACCTCCACCAACACTTCTCTCTGCTATCACTTAGTAGCGGTGTCTTCCATCAAAGACGCCGGATTTGCTTATCGGATTCAAGCGCTACGCCAGCCGTGGGCGAGCTTTGACTCGCGGGCCACAAGGGGTCGTGAAATTAAATGTAGTGGCCCATGTTAAGAAAAGTAAAAGCCATGAATAATAGATAAAAGTCAAATGGGGAAACTGCAGGAAGGAATAGGCAAAATAGAACATTTTGGACAGAAAGTTGCACTTTTTCATTCTTTGAGTGACTTATACTATGGTAAATATGGTACATGGATATTTTAAATAATACCATTATTTGGGGTTTGGCCATGTCAATAAGCCAAACGGGCCATACCCAACTCCTGTTGGACGCAGGATTCCCATGTCTACCGTGCTTCTTCATGGAATTGGGCTAAAATCCAACAGATGGATTGTTGAAAGCTTAGCCTGGACCATGTGTTTTTTTTTGTTTGTTTGTTTGTTTTTTTATTATCATTTGTCTGTGGCAGCTTATACCGAGTGATATGCTAGGGTTCACAGTTGGTAGCTCACTATTCCTGTGTTTGTACTGTACCATTTGTATCTGCCTCGGACTTTACCCGCAACGTCCACAGACCACGCATCGGACAAATAAAGATTGACGAAGACCACGATATCCGCTGGGCTGAATACCTTGGGGCAGTTGGTGGCCTACTGGTTAAGGAAGCGGACTTGGGTCTGCGAGGCCCCTAACACCAAATTACCGCTGAGGTGCCCTGAGCATGGTCCCCCCACACTGCTCCCCAGGCTACGGTGATGGGTGAAGACTTCTAAAAAAAAATCACTTATGCGTTACCAGATGGAGTGGCAGAAGTCTCCACTACTGCCACCTAAATCACACTGCACCAAATTGAGCATTGGGCCCACTGGAGGCTAGCTATTTTGGGTTGACCCTACTATTGGTGCACCTCAATGGCAACCTGGCAGCTGGTGGATTAGAACCAGAAGCATTGGGGTACCAAGTCCACTTGCTGTGCTAACGTGCCGATCATACCTTCTACATGTTTTGTCTGCCATATCAATGTTCACCAAGTTTCGCGATAAATCTGCTACGATTTTTCGTCTAAGAGAGCCTCGCAAAATGGACTTGTGAGATGTGGGGCAACCAGGATGATTGATTTTGATTGGTATATGACGGTAAGGCGTTATACGCTTTTGCTACCCTATGTATTCGTCATGATGCACGTTGCGCGATTGAGTCAAAACTTGTCCCGATCTCCAAAATGGTCCCGCAACTCAATTTGTCAATTACAGTCACTTCTGTGGTCAACAATTGTGCTAAGTAAGGTCGGCTGAAGTTTAAGCTGGTCTTTCATTGTCACCTAGTTGGGAGAAAACCAGGAAGGCATCGAGCAACACAGCGATGTTGTGATGTCACAATGACCAGAAAAAAATGGCGCTGTGATAACAAATACAGCCTCCAACCCCTGTTAAATGGTTCTGTGGACATTTACTGTTGATGTGGACTGAGTTAACACTGCAGTTTGTTGTTGAGATGGAATGAGATGAGATGAGTAATTCACCCTCAGAAAAAGAAGTGCTCTTTTATTAGGCACTTTACAGCTTTATATTTTTACATAAATTTCCGCCCAAAGGAAAAACACCGGAGTCGAACAGTGCTGTCACCCTGTCTCTCCCTGCAACATGTCTTACAACCACAAGTCATTACTGGGAAATTCTCCCATCTGTACCAGAAACACACATTGTTTTTTTTGCCTTCGAGGTTATCGGGACAAAATCCGACCCAGATTGACCTTGTTTTTCGCCTGATGTGTTGAATGAGGTAAACGCATGAAGACACGTCGTCTTCTACTTTCGGCTTCTACTTTCTTACAGTAGCCCCATTTCCAAGCGTACCCTGTCGGTTAGCAGCGATGTTAGCGGTCGTTGTTCACCCAGGTTCCGACCGATTCAATTTGGA